>SKCR01000996.1:0-28479 GCA_019454045.1 Zanthoxylum bungeanum
AATGGCCATAAGGCCGCTAATAAGATATGGATATGTTGATTTAATAGCATATGCCATATTAGTAGCAGAAGAACTTTATGATAAGCCCATAAATTAGAAGGAAATTGTACTGAGTAACAATAAGAAACAATGTGTGTAAGCAATGGAAGATGAGTTGGAAATTTCTAAAGAAAAATCAGACATGGGAAATTGTGAAAAAATCAGAAGACAGGAAAGTTGTATGGTATAAATGGGTGTACAAACTCAAGAAGGGTACCACACAGATGGAGCCTTGGAAGTTTAAAGCCAGATTGATTGTAAAGGGCTTCACACAGAAATAAGACATAAATTTTCATGATGTCTTCTCTCCAGTGGTGAAACACATTTCAATATGGGTTCTAATAGCCCTAGTGGCACACCATGACATGGAACTGGAACAAATGGATATTAAGACAACCTTCATACATGGAGAATTAGAAGAAGTCATTTATATGGAACAACTAGATGGATATAAAGAGAAAGGTATGTTAGGGTTGGTAGAACCTCTTGTCTTTTATAAACATATACGATCTAATTACAATTGGATATTCAATTACGATTAGATCAAAAATGAATCTGGTTCAGTGATACGTGTATGTTAGACAAAGACCCTAGGATTTATAATGTAGTGCGCAGTTACAATGTAGCTTGTAATTGATATTGGGAAGCGCACTATAAGATGTATATCCTTAAATAAAGTTTTTGGTCAAGATTTACTAACACGGGTCGGTTAGTAAAATCCACTGAGACCAGTACATTTCGTATATCGTGACTTGGTCCGATGGCTTATTTTAATTAATCATTAGTCTCAGGAGACCCGTATAGATATGTAGGTGTTTATTCGATAAACACTGAACGACTCACTGAAGATTTCCTAATATATGGTACACCAATGTCAATAGGAATCTTCTCGAGTTGAGCAAGCAAAATGATCATTTGACTTGAGATACCACAGTGGGATATATGAGTTATCCTCCACACTTTGATGGCAGTCACGTCACCGATCTATTCATGATCAGACCTCCGTCTTTTCGTTGGGTGTAGACTGATACTCATGATATCCAGTGTGTATCAAGATAGGGTCCGACAGTCCTGTGTACAGATCATAGGTATCCTTACATGTTTACGATCTAGTAAATCCATGGCCGTGGTATAACTTCAGAAATCAGTTCCGAGTATTATTTAGAGATCGTTAATTGAAAGTTGATTATATTATACCGAAAGGGTTTGACGTTTTTTTATCTATACCCCAGGTATAATATGGATAGCCTGTGACGGAAGGATTATACATATGCAATGACCTCGACTTGCATAGTTTATTGGGATTATCTGTGGTCGTCATAATTCATGAGTGGGTGAATTATGGACACGAAATTAGATTTCGTGACGGATAAACGAAGTGTACTCGTTGAGCACTTGGGCAACACAATATGAATAATACAGATTATTCATAATACTTCACCTGATTAAGTGTGTTAATTCGAATCGTTTTATCGGTTAAACGATAACACATGCATTATGGAATTTTAGCCAATGTAATTATTGTGTATTTGTATTTGATACATAATATGATTAGATATACATTAATTATTCATCAAATGAGATTTTGACACATGCCATAAATATATGTATTTGTTATTTATTGTAAATAAAAATACATATATAATAATAATTATATTAATTGATTATTTGGATATTTAATTGTTAAATATTTAAATGATTAATTAATAAACTTATTTCATAAATGTTATGAAATTTGTCCAATTATTATTGGTTCACATGGCATGATTTAATTAAGCTTAAGTGTGCAAATTTGATTTGTCAAAGTTTAAGCTTATCTTTTCTTTACTTTAATTTAATGAAATTAAAAACAAAAAAATGACCAATATACCCCTTGAGTCGGTCATGGCTTGTCTAAAAAGTTGAAATTTTTTTCTTTTCTTCCAAAAATGAACACCATTGCCGAAGGTTCATCCTAAAAAGGCTCTCAAATTATTTTTGTTGATTCAAGAAGGGAAAGAAGAAAATCAAGGAAGAAGGCTAAGGAATTAAAGGATTAAAGGTAATTCTTCAAATCCTTAAGCTTAGAAATTTTTTTTTCTTTTTTCTGGATGATCTATTGAGATCTAGGGTTTATTCTTGCCCATAAATTTGGGACTTTTGGTGTTGGATGATGGAATTGGAAGTGTTATGCATGTGTGAAATGAAATTGAGTGATATTATTGTAATATTGATTCAATTTAATCATGTGATGATATATTGTCATTCTAGAGTGTTATGACCACTCTTGTAATGCCTAGAATTGTTCTTAGGTGGTTATGTGTGGTGACTTTGAATGATGTTTTGATTAATTGAATTAATCTTGAAAAAATGGATTTAAAGCATGAAATTTGATAATTTTCTGTTCTGGATCAGATCTGGAATTGATTCTATTTTGGTGATGAAAATGATGTCATTTGAATGTTTTGGATGTGTTATGGGTGTTGGAACAATTGCTGGAATTTTTTTCGAAGTTGAAATAAGCGAAAACGGCAAAAACGACGTTACCGGGTGACTTTTGAGCCAACCGGGTGACGGCTGTCCAAACAGTGAATTTTTCATTGTTCAGGCAGCCCATGAACTGCCCTAACACTATTGGGGCTGACCAAAGCATTCCCAATAAGTGTTGGGTGGTCGGTTTGGTCAAAAATACGTTTTGCATCATTTTACGGAAAAATATTTTTCGCAAAAATTTCGCTAAGTTTCTACCTTATTTATATCATTATTTGATATCGAATAAATATGTTTAGGTGAGATATGAATAAATTATTCATATTAGATATTGAATAATTTGTTCGGTAATTTGAAAAAGTTTTAAAATTATGATTTCGTCCGAAGAGCGCTTCCGCTGTGACCTTTGCCCAAAACCTCAACAAAAATGGTATCAAAGAAGGTCTGATGCTTCATCCATTACATTAGTCATGCTTGATATATGATATGTAATCCAATTTTAATATTTTCACATGCATGTAATCTATACGTTTCTTGAGTTTTTGGTTCTACGCTAACGGAAACAAAACAGAAATTTAATGGTTAAATTGAGTTATATTTTTTATAGGTAGAATTTAATTGTTTAGAAAATGATTTAGATTAAAATTCTGCATTTGATGTGGAGCAATACTTCCTTGAGGAATATTCTCACTTAAAATAAGGCTGTAAAGTAACGTGTATTGGATGCATGTTTCTATGGCTGCATTCTGAGACCGTGCCAAAGCAATGAGGGTGTAGTTGATAGAATTTTATCCATTTTGATTGTATATTGATACTAGACAAATTCAAGTGAAAGTGGAAATCATGAACATGCCAAAGCTGTCGGGACTACATCGGTAGCTTGACAAGTGAAGCCTTGATACGCCTCCTTGTGAACGTGCTAAAGCTGTCATAACGAGAAACGGTCAAGACCAAAATCAGGAGTCACTAATAAGTGATGGACAATGAGTTGTCTACCTAATGAACATACTTAGGCGAGATCATGCCAAAGCTATGAGTCGAAATATATTCATAGGATCCTACTCTCACTATGGAATTCGATTTAATTATTGAATTTTCGTTCTCTGTTGGGGATTATGGTATTGCGTAAAGTAGTGGGAGACACTGCTGGGTTAAAAATCCATAACTAAAGCAGTGTGTAATTTTATGGAATTTACTGCTTTTATTTTTCTTTGTCTATGTTGTTTGTAGAATTACACTTCTAATCCACTGCATAGCATGTTACTTGAATATGTTTTTTGACTTTACTTATGGTTGCATATTTCTAGAATAGGATCTAGAATGACAGTAGACTTAGATATTGTTAGATTAGTTCAAACCATCGGGAACTGTTGTTCCGCTTTTCTTGAAAATCAAGATGGTTTGTGACTTAGTTACTAAGTCACGATTAGGTAATCTAAAAGGATATTTTTTTTTGGATATAGTTATCTAGTAAGAATAGTTTCTTATGCGGTAAGAATTGACATGAATTAATTCATGTTTTGAGATTCTTGACTGGCATTAGGAAAAACCCATTAGTATTTGTTTATCTTATAATGACGTTTCTTGGCATTAGTGACTTTTATAAGTCACGTGTCTGACACAATTTGCTAATCAATCATTTGCAATTGTTGTGAATAATTGAACGCAAATAATAAAGCTTAAGAAATGAGATGTGTATAGTTGTGTATACACAATATTGATTCTCACATTACGACAACTGTAGGTATTGGATACCGGATCTCCCGTCTAGTTATTCAAAATAATGTTTAATAACTATTTTGATATTTGATATCATAACTTGTGACTATTGGATAGTTACTTGTTCTATATAAACAATTGTTACATATTTTAATATGACTAGTAGTGTCATTAATGAAAAGATAAACATTAAGAAAATATTTGGTTAACTAAATAACTTAGAACTCTGCTTTATGAGATTTTATCTCGTAAGCATTATGTGATTGTTCCATATGGTAAAAGGATTGTCTGATACGAGAACACACCACATATCTTTATCCATTTAATGAGTATTGTATTCAGGAATGTGATTAAATCTCATTTAACCAATGATAGTCATTGGACCACAAGATTTATTAGACTAACACATTGGATGTATGTAGTTTAATAAACTAGAAATTACCTTAGATAGTTTTCTTCACTTCGCAACTTAGTTAATGATTTGTCATAACTTAGTTACGTGTTTCTAATAGAGAATATGTTGAAGGTCTTGAATTATTCAAGAACTTTCAATATGTTTCTGATGAAACGTGGATAGAATATTTTGAATGGTTCAAATATATTATATTTGTAGTGATGGAAACTATATTTTCAAAAATTCATTGTGAGTCTTTGAATTGTTCAAGGATGTTTGATATGATCAAACATATGAATTTATGGCAATTAGTTCTAAAGTTATTTAATGAATGTGATTCTTACTCAATATGATTCTTCTATGATTCCATCATGATGGAATTGTACAGTATGAGGAAATGAATCTTATATGATTTGATTCGTTGATATTGAGTGTTACCGAATAAGTTTCAATACTCTTGGGATTATGCTCCAGTTACAGTAATGCATCTCTTTAATTTTTGTTCCATTAGTTGCTATAGTTACGTATATGATATGTATAGTAGAAATTCGAATCTTGAAAAGTTTGAGATTTGAAACTTTCTTTTATATAATTGTTATATAATTGAAAGTACTTGCGCCTCAGAGTTACAAGTATGGTTTATCATTTATTCTATTTAATAGAATATTGTATTCTATTTGATAGAGTATCTTTTCTACGATCCCGAGTAATAAAATTATTTTATTACTTGGTGTGTAACATTAGATGTTGATGATTGTAGAAAAGACTTGACTTAGTGAAGTCAAATGTGAGAATGATAAACTATAAGTGGAACTACATAATTAATTAGATGAAATGACCCTTAGTCAACTTCTGTATAAGTCCAATAGGATGTCAGAATCATTTGCGAAGTATTTGATACTTATTGGTTCTGCTATTTTCTTATTGAAGAAAATTATCCTATAACTTATACTGGGAGCGATATTTGATATCGATTTCAAAAATTACTATTAAACCATAGATCTAAGATTGTTCATAGCTTACTACGATCAAGTTTTGAACTTGATTAAGCTTTCGTTATGAATAGTTCATAAAATATGCAAATTATCTGCGCAACAAAAGCAAAGTCAGCTTGATAAAGGTTTGACATTTACAGTATGATAGTGAGAAAGGTTTTACTCAGTGATCTATTGTAGATTCTGAGAAAACTTATCTCTAGTCGCACTGATTGAACAATTAAAAATATGTTGGTTAATATTGATATTAAACTATGTATTTTGGCTAAAGAATGTAAAGTGGCGTTCTTGAATGGTTTCTTCAAATGAGAGATCTGTGTGATTTCTTTGTTTGAAGAATTCATTCTAGAATGACCCTAGAATTTGCATTCTACTAAAATCACAGTTTGATATACTAGTTTATAGAGCCTATTGTAGACTCAGATAAGCTTTCCGAAAATCTGTGTTCTCTAATTTTGATACAGTCAGATTGTCTGATTTTATCAAAACATAGAGAATGCAAATTTGATAGTAGGGTCAGTGAGAGCGTACAAATTTCTTTCTAAGATTATATATCCTAACGACATTATCATTGTTAAAGTAATAATGAGATGTTTGTAAAGTAAAACGTTTACTTAAGTCTTCTTTTCTCCATGTAAACAGTGTGAGTAGCCTATAATATGTTTGATATAAAGTTTTATATATGATATAAAACTAAGAGACTTGTGAGAAACTCTCATTAGTCGTGCATTAGATATGATCTAATAAATGACACAGCAAAACTATTTGTATGACAGTTAGTATAACTGTTTGACAGTTAACGTGTCTTTTATATATAATATTCAACTTTCATAAAGGATAATTATTTTATCGAAAGAAAGATTGAATGAAATGTCTAGTCAATCTTATGCATCATAGGATGATGGCGTAATGAATACTATATTATGTACGATTAAAGATATCAATTTAATCGTAATTGTTACGAGTTATTTTGATATACTACAGACCATATGATGGTTCTTGAAACATGTTCTTTGTGATATTGAGGTATTAAGAACGAGTTTCTTATTCATGGATAATTTAGTCTGCAATCATAAGGTCAGATTAGTTTTGATCCTAATTATGACATTAGATGGTCTATGTCATATAAAGTCAGAAAATATGTTATGGGAGTGTCATTGTTGATTATACTGAATTAGTGGAATCAGTTGTGACTTTTGAGGTATTGACTTATGAAGTTCATAGTGGCCCTATAGATTACAAGTTTTCATATTAGTGTAGTGCTTGAGGTTGTCTCATAGTATTTGAATTTGATCTCTAAATACATAGATAACACAGTAGCTATAGCACAATATTGATATAGCATTTGAGTCATATTGATGTGGAATTTAGATTCTACAAAATATGAATGATGCTGGCTAAAGGAAAACGATTGAGTTTGTTGGACGGACTCAATTTGTAAAGCGGGCTTACTTGTTGTTGCCTATCTCTTGAGTGCTAAGGTGAGCTCTTGAGGGCCAGGGTATGTGATACACATTAAGATGTAAATATATGATACCATGGATTGACACTAGAGCAAGTGGGAGAAATTGTTAGGTTGGTGCTCAGAGTGCCAATCTGGATCGTATTTATATCCGATTCATAAATATGAACAATTTCGTTTACCATAATATTACTTATTTAATGGTAGCACCTCTTGTCTTTTATACACATAATCGATCTAATTACGATTGGATATTCAATTACGATTAGATCGAAACTGAATCTGGTTCAGTGATACGTGTATATTAGACAAAAACCCTAGGATTTACAATGTAGTACGCAGTTACAACGTAGTTTGTAATTGACATTGGGAAGCGCAATATAAGATGTATATCCTTAAATAAAGTTCCTAGTCAAGATTTACTAACACTAGTCGGTTAGTAAAATCCGCTGAGACCAGTACACATGTCGTATATCGTGACTTGATCCAATGGTTTATCCCAATGAACAATGAGTCTCGGGATACTCGTATAGAGATGTAGGTGTTTATTTGATAAACACTAAACGAATCACTAAAGATTTCCTAATAGATGGTACACGAACGTCAATAGCAATCTTCTCGAGTTGAGCAAGCAAAGTGGTCCTTGGACTTGAGATGCCACAGTGGGATATATGAGTTATCCTCCACACTTTGATGGCAATCACATCACCGATCTATTCATGATCAGACCTCCGCATGTTCGTTAGGTGTGGACTGATGCTCATGATATCCAGTGTGTATCAAGATATGATCCGTCAGTCCTGTGTACAGGGCATATGCATCCTCACGTCTTTACGATCTAGTAAATCCATGGCCGTGGTATAACTTCATAAATCAGTTTCGAGTGTTATTTAGAGATCGTAAATTAAAAGTCCTATATTATACCGAAAGGGTTTGACCTTTTTTTTATCTATACCCCATGTATAATATGAATAGCCTGTGACAGAGGAATTATATGTATGCAATGACCTTGACTTGCATAGTTTAGCGAGATTATCTGTGGTCGTCATAATTCATGAGTGGGTGAATTATGGACGAAATTGGATTTCGTGACGGATAACCTAAACTTAGAGAGTCCCACAATATGAAGTGTATTCGTTGAACACTTGGGCAATGCGATATGAATAATACAGATTATTCATAATATTTCATCGGATTAAGTGTGTTAATTCGAATCGGTTAAACGATAACACATGTATTATGGGATTTTGGCCAATAGTAATTATTGTGTATTTTTATTTGATACATAATACGATTAGATATACATTAATTATTCGTCAAATGAGATTTTGACACATGTCATAAATATATGTATTTGTTATTTATTGTAAATAAAAATACATATATAATAATAATTATATTAATTGACTATTTGGATATTTAATTGTTAATATTTAAATGATTAATTAATAAACTTATTTCATAAATGTTATGAAATTTATCCAATTATTATTGGTACACATGGCATGATTTAATTAGGCTTAAGTGTACAAATTTGATTTGTCCAAGTTTAAGCTTATCTTTTCTTTACTTTAATTTAATGAAATTTAAAACACAAAATGACCAATATACCCCCTGAGTCGGTCATGGCTTGTCTTAAAAGTTGAATTTTTTTTCTTTTCATCCAAAAATGAACACCATTGCCGAAGGTTCATCCTAAAAAGGCTCTCAAATTATTTTTTTTGATTCAAGAAGGAAAAGAAGAAAATCAAGGAAAGTGGCTAAGGAATTAAATGATTAAAGGTAATTCTTCAAATCCCTAAGCTTAAAAATTTTGTTTCTTGTTTCTTGATGATCTATTGAGATCTAAGATTTCTTCTTGTCCATAAATTTGGGACTTTTGGTATTGGATGATGGAATTGGAAGTGTTATGCATGTTTAAAGTGAAATTGAGTGATATTATTGTAATATTGATTCAATTTAATCATTTGATGATATTTTGCCATTCGAGAGTGTTATGACCACTCTTGTACTGTCTAGAATTGTTCTTGGGTGGTTCATGTGTGGTGACTTTGAATGGTGTTTTGATTAATTGAATTAGTCTTGAAAAATTAGATTCAAAGCATGAAATTTGATAATTTTCTGTTCTGGATCAGATTTGGAATTGATTCTGGTTTGGTGGTGAAAATGATGTCATTTGAATGTTTTGGATGTGTTTTGGGTGTTGGAACAATTGCCTGAAATTATTTCGGAGTTGAAATAAATGAAAACGGCAAAAAACGGCGTTCCAGGTGATTTTTAAGCCAATCGGGTGACAGCTGTCCAAACAGTGAATTTGTCACTGTTCGGGCAGCCCATGAACTGCCCTAACACTATTGGGGCTGACCTGGGAAGTCCCCATAGGTGTTGGGTGGTTTGTTCGGTCAAAAACGTGTTTTGTGTCATTTTGCGAAAAAACAATTTTCGTAAAAGTTTCGCGAAGTTTCTACCTTATTTATGTCGTTATTTGATATCGAATAAATGTGTTTAGGTGAGATATGAATAATTATTCATATTAGATATTAAATAATTTATTCTGTAATTAAAAAAAAAATTTAAAATTATGATTTCGCCTGAATAGTACTTCCGCTGCGTCTTTCGCCCAAAACCCCAACGGGGTAAGGAAGAGAATGTGTGTTTACTCAATAAATCTTTGTACGAGTTAAAATAGTGGTATACGTTATACAAATTCATTAACAAAAAAAAAAAAAAGAACAAATGAAATTTTTTAATATATGACAAAGTTTTATTAAATTATTGTACAAACGATATGATACAACTTTTTATCCTACACTAACTCCAAAAAATTGGTAAGAGATGATGATCAATTTGGGGTCCAAAAGTTGAAGTCTCTTGAACCCACACAATTTCAAAAGCTAAAGTAACCCATTTTTGAAATCTATAGTAAGTAGCAACTATCACATCCAATCACATATTAGATCATATGAAACATTCCCTTTGGGCATTATGCAATGTAAGGCATGAATAAAAGCAAATCATAGATGACTCTTGCCTTAAGCAAAGGCCTTTGTCAGTCTAACTACACCTATAATTTGTTAAGTAGAATTACTAAAACCATTTGGTTCCCTTTTACACATGTGCTGATTTTTGTGATAACAAAAGCAAAAAGTTGGTTTGGTGATTTAACAATCACCATTGATTGATCAGTTTTATTCTGTTTCTATTTTCAGGTAATCATTTCTCTCTCTCTCTCTCCTTCACAATTTGCTTTTTCTGCAGTAGCATCAAAACAAACAAAGTCCAGTCTGTATAGCTAAAATTCAAAAACTCCCTGGCCCCTGCTGCAACATGTGCTGTGGTAGTACTATCTCATAACACTCACCATGAATTCAACCAAAAACAAACATAATTTTGTGGGGAAAAATCTATGGCCTCATTAAATTGAACATAATTTTGTGGGGAAAAATCTAGGGCCTCATTAAATTGAATGTACCAAAAGTGATGCAATTGCATACAGATGACAGTACCTTAAAAAAAAAAAACTAGCAGAGCAAAAGAGAGAACTTGACAACACCAGAAAGAGCCAATGCATCATTCATGCATGCTCAAAGAAAGCACATTGCATAGAGAATAGAGCTGATATTTTTGTATTTTTGCTTCTTGTTGTTTCTATAATGTTGGCCCATAATTCAAGATACCAAAATACAAGATAAAATTTGCTTACCATAATTCATATAACATACCCAGCTAATAAATTGAGGTGGAAAAAATCAAAACTGGTCTCATAAATCCTCTTGTACCTAAATTGTTATAGATGATAATCTTTTTTCTGCTAATTATGATGAACATATAGTGCACAAATTATGTTATATTGTTAGGTTTTGTCCTAACTAAGCTTAATTAATCGTAGGTATTCCTAATTAGTTATTAAGTTGAATTCTCGATCTTATAATTACGTCACGAGCGATAATATATGATTAAGTCTTTTGACCTCATTTATACAATGCATCTTTATACAAATAAATAAATAGAGCTAACTTTTTTGCATTTATTCAGATCATTTTAACATACAAAAAAAAAAAAAAAGACCCACTCTTGTCATTTTCTGGTCATTATTCATCTCCCAGGTTATTCATATACCATTATGATATGGTTGGTATATGACCCAAAATCCTAAGATTAATAAAGCAAAAGAACTAAAACGACTTTTCCCCTAACTCTTTTATATTCATCTTTTGATGTGTGACTCTCTTTATAGAGCGCTAGCGACCTCAGTCTGCAAAGTTGTACCATTGAACCCCCCTTGCTGCTGTGTTGCTTCCTCGTCAACCTCCCATGTTGCTTTGGCTATCACTCCATCATGCATAGGCACGTACTCCTAATAAAAAATTAATCAAGATGTTTTTAGTATTAGGGACACAGCTACAGTATCCATATGGAGGCATTGCAATAGTCATTGAACTTGAAACTGGTGGAATTGAATTTGAAAGTAGAAGTTTCAAATTAAATGATTTCATTTCAAATTCAAAGATTTGGATATCAACTTCAATGGCCGGTATGGGTACTGGGTTACATCGGCGAAAACCTAGTATTAGACAATAAAGTAATGATATACTTACTCACACTTTTCCTGAATTTTATCCCAATTTTCTCACTGTAGCTACAGTGAGCTACAGTAATTCACTGTAGTTATAGTGAGAGAGTTAGGATAAAATTAAGTAAAAATGTGAGTAAATTTATCATTTTTGTAGACAATAACTAAACAAATGTTTGAATAATAGTAAAATGAGTAAAGCAAAAGCAAACTCAAAACAACCCACCTCAAGTTTTTGAACAAGTTCATTGGCATTTGGTGCTGAGACAATGATGTTGCGCTCAGAAGGCAGGATAAAGCCATCATCAACGGCTTTGTCAATGAAAGTGAGAAGTAAGTTATAGTAACCATCAACATTCAGCAAACCCACCTGCATCAAATCATTGGAAATGAACCCAAAAGTCAAATTCTTTAACCAAAAGAAGATAATTATTGTTTTACACAATTGGGTTTGTTTGAAACACTTACAGGCTTATCATGGATACCCAGTTGAGCCCATGTGATTACTTCTAATAACTCCTCCAAAGTTCCATATCCACCTGAAGCAAATTAAAGCTTTGATCATAAGGACTAAAATGTTGTGTTCGATGAGAGGAAAAAAAATGGAAAATGAACGAAACTGTCATTATGTTTGGGGAAATTAAACAAAATATTTTAATATTTTAAAATTAAGTGAAAACTTCCTTATACTTAAAAATTTCGAATTTTAACCTTAAAGATCTTGGATCTTAATCGGGATTCGAGATCCCAGATCATTCGGATCGTCCCAATTCAAAAAATCAGTCGAGATTCAAGATGATTTTTTCGTCTCGTATCACAATCATGACGGGACATGATGAGATTAATTCAAAAAGTGATGTCTCGTTTGCTATCCCTACCTCATGTTTTACAATATCAATCAAAATATTTATAATAAAACATGATGTTTGAGAGTTTCACTTAATTTTAAAACATTAAGGAGAATGAACGAAACATTTTAGTCATACTAAAATGTTGCGTTTGATGAGAGCAAAAAAGGGAAAAATGAACGAAACTCTCATTATGTTTGGTGAAATTAACGAAACACTTTCAATGTTTTAAAACTAAATGAGACTCTCCTCATACTTAAAAATCTTGAATTTTAATCTTAAAAATCTTGAATCTCGATATGGATTCGGGATCTCTAATCATCAGATCGTCCCGATTTTTTTTAAAAAGGACGAGATTCAAGGTGATTTTTTTTATTCCGTATCACAATCGAGACGGGACATGACGAGATTGATTCGGGAAAAGATGTTATGTTTGTTATCCCCACCTCATATTTTACTATACCAATCAAAATATTTATAATAAAACACGATGTATTAGGGTTTCCATTAATTTTAAAACATTAAGAAGGTTTAGTTTAATTTCACCCCACAAAAGATTTTGCTTTTTCTCGAGCAAAAAGGGGGAGAGATGGGACCTGGAAGAGCAATGAAGCAATCAGAGTAGCGGGCCATTTCGGCTTTCCTTTGATGCATGTCAGCTACTTGCCTTAATTCTCCAACCGTTTCACCAGTTATCTTTGTCAAACATCATCATCATTTTTAGCTCAAAGACTCAATTTTATACTCAAAAATTAAAAAAAATTTAAACCAAAGACACCCAAAAAAAAAAAATCTTTTTTTAATACCTCTTTGATCATCAAAGTCGTTGGAATAATCCTAGAATGAATATATTCCCCCCAAAAAAAAAAAAAAAAAAAAACCTTAAGGTTAGTTCATGAGAAGAAGAAAAAAAATGCCCATAAAAATGAAAAAAGCTTCCTTTTTTTACCCAAGAACATTTCCTCCATCATGATGAACAGCTTTAGAAACTAAACCCATCAAGCCAACGCTACCACCACCATAAACAAGATCCAGCCTCCTTGCAACCTTTACGTATAACAAAAAAAAAGGAAGATAATATTAGAGAAAGATGACAGGTTAAAAAAAAAAAAAAAAAAAGCATAAGCTTTGAGGTTATAATTATATAAAGGGTACCAGCTCATGGGCTAAGTCAATGGCAGCATCACTATAGCAATTTTTCTTGCCAGTGTTGCTGCCACAAAACACACAAACCCTCTTGAATTTTGAACTTTTCACAACTTTCCCCTCCATTTCCTCAGCAAAGATTTTTGTATTCCCACTCCACTGAAGAAAGTTTGAGACAAGCAGTTTTTGCTTTTCTTGTTACACAGATAGAAATCAAAATGGTACATGCCACTATATATAGACTCCAAATACATATTTTTTTTAATAGATATTCAAGATATTGACTCTTCTCATGTTGAATTCAAAAAGTTTTTAAATTGAAGGGGAATATAATTTAATTTAAAATTTTGAATTAAATAAAAAGTTTAAAAGAATAGTGATATATGTAAAAAAAAGAAAAAAAAAAAATTAAAGGGAGACAAAATTTAATTATAAAATACTAGTACTCTCTGGCTTAAAATATTTTAACGTAAAGTATTAATATTTGTAATTGAATTTTGTCACTCTTTTATCTCCCTTTTATACAAATATTATTTTCCATTCTAAAATTTATGTCATTTATTTAAGTCTAAATTGATGACAAATCCTTTGGTCTCGATTTAATGATCTGTCATTATCTATTATTGAATTGACTTATAAATCTATAATTAGGCTGATCCTAAATGGATGGACATGAAGTATATCAAAAAAGCAAAAGAGAGAATGGGAAGTCCTACTTTTTTTTTTTTTTTTTTTGCCTACTGAAATGCAAGAATCATGAAAATTTCATATTATCACTGTATTAATTGAAAGAGATTTTCATCTAATTAAGTTTAAAAAGTTAATGTAGATTTTTTTCCACCATTTTCATTTATGAAGAATTAAAAAAAATATCATTACACTAATAATAGGCTTTGTTCAAAGTAAACAAACTAGATTACTTAAATGTTGATTTATTAGAAAGGAAATTTTCTTCCATATTTTGGAACAGAGAGTAAACCTAACTTATTATACAAGTCCAGATATTATACTAAAATTGGCGTAAGAATTTTCAATTTCCACTTTAAAATAAGTCTATGAATATAGACTTGTAGATCTCTATGAGATATCCAAATCAGGCCATAATTTAATGGTTTAAACTTTTTAAGGAAAATATCTTATGGGTCTATAGCTTTCTCTAAACATTATGTCTCTATTGTTTTAATACTAAAAGTTTTTATAGACACTAGTTGTATTTGTACTATCAAAGGAAAAAATTTCTTAAAAATCATGTTCAGGTGAATGATTAATTTGTCTCCTTTGTTATGCCCTTTCACATGATTTTTGTAGAAGTAATATTGCCTTCAATCATACTCTTGCCAACAGCATTCAAGTTTGAAGCTGAATTTTCACAATTCTATTCAAGATATCCCAACATTTTTGGTTTATAAGTTAAAATTAAAAGAAAAAAATTAATGAATCAAATGAAATTTAGTGTTGTGTTCCTTAATGATATTTTGATATATCCAGAGACTCAGAAGGAAAAGCGAGATACGCTTAGGTTTTTTTTTGAACTTGGACGGTCCATCAACTGTATGCTAGGGATAAGATGATTTATTAATGTCAGAAGTGAAATTCTCACAACTTCTCATTTTTCAAAATGTATTCTAATGGACCCAACTAAGTTAAGTGATGTATCATTTCGGGAAGTATCTCAGCGAGCGTGTGTTAGAGGTGTAGAGTTTCCTTGTATTGGCTTGTTATCATTGATGTTTTATCGAGAATTTCTTTCTATGGCTATGCCATGACGAGATTGACAAGTGCACCAGTCTTTGGATATGTCTTGTTGCTTGTGGCTGTTAGTTCCAGTTTTAATTGGCTTATATCCGTGACAAAACAAGTTCAGTTGAGTTGTAATCTGTCGTGAAGATTGGTATGCAATTGGACTGGTTTTGCCTGCTGTGCTTCTGACTTCCGTTAGTGCTGCGTTCTTCATCTGGTTCGAACATCTGCGTTATTGCTGCGTTGGCCAACAGGTTAGAACATTGGCGTTAGTGGTGGGTTTGTTAAATAGTTCGAACGGGTTGCGTTAGTGTCCCGTTCTTATTTGGGTTCGAACGAGCGTATTCCAGTGAGCAGTCGTTTGATTCCCGTTTCTTTGGGGTTCGAACACTGTCATTCCAGAGAGTTCCCGTTTCAGTTTCGTTTCCATTTCGTTCGAACGGCTTTTGCAGTTTTCACCGCGTTCAAATCACGTTCTTCGTGCGTTCGAACGGATAGCGCATTTTCTGTTTTAATGATGCGCCCTTTTTAACCTGTTGGTGCCCCTTCTAAACCCTACATATAAAAAGAATGCTCAGCCCCCAAATTGGTGGGGAAAAAACACATTACCCAAGAGCCATTGCCTTTGTTTTTCCCTTTAGTTTGAAAATCTCTCCCTAAGATTATATCTTATCTCTTGAGTGATTTTCTTGTTTATTCAAATCACACCATACACACATAACTACTTGTTAGATTGAATCCATTGAGGCTTCAGAAGGTTTGAAGGAAGTTGCTTGGTGCATGCTCGAGGAGTTCCTTGGGTGATTATGGTTGTGGGTTAAGAGTCGGCAAAGTTGTTGCTCAAGGTCTTTTCACCATCTCTGTAAGTTTTTCTCTTATAGTGGATTTGGGTGGTAGCCTATACCCGGAGTGGTTTTTTACTCTAACGAGTTTTCCACTTCGTAAACAAATCTCATTGCCTTCCTTTACTTTCACTGCCTTTTTAACTTGTGAGATTCTAGTTTTGTGTTTGAAGTAATTTATCTTATCTTGGTTGATTATACTTCCATTGTGTGTTCTCTATTCGAAACGTGTTTTGAATAGTGTAGAAATTTTTATTTCCGCTTGTTACGCCTATTCCCCCCATAGGTGTGTTGGGTCAGAACTTTAGTATTTTCAGTGGCAATTGATTATGTCATGTATTTGTTGGAAAAATGCTTATGAGTAAGCATTTTGAGGCTCAATTTTAAGCATGGTCCATTTCGTGTTAGTGGTTGTTATTGAATGATTCGGATACTCCTCCGTGAGTACTTCGAAACGGTATATTCATATGCTTAAAATGGTGCTTGGGTGAATGAGAAATTGTTACTCAAAGTTCACCCATTGGTGTTGGAAAATAAAGAGAAGTTAGCTTGTCCCATATGAGAAAGCTATAGAGGGAAAATTGTGCTTATATATGATTGCTCATAAGTAGATGGGTAAGAGTTATAAGGATTGAGGCTCTCTCTACGTGCGCGCAGGGGGGTGCAAATCAAAATCCAAATAGGCTTGGCTCGCGTGTCCTGCGTACACGAATGCCGGACCAAATTGTGCGGGCCCGGCCCAGCTGAATTTTTACTAATCTCTTCAATTTTCCAAGTCTTTTGAATTTCCATAGCAGCTAATTTAATTAGCTTGGTGGTTACAACAAGTGAAAGGCCTCCCATTTATGAGATATAATTGGCATGTTAATTTCCTTTAAATGAGCTGTGTTTTTCGTTTTCCTATATAAACAATACTCAGATTTTGTTTACAACACAGAGAAAAAACATCACACACAACAGCTCGTTTTTCTTTGTTTTGTTAGGGAGAGTTCAAACACTTTTGTGGTTCGTTGGATACGAGTTCGGTGGTGCCCTTACTCGTACGTTTTTTCCGTTGTATCCTAGGAAATAATCGTCTCACGTCCTACTGCACCTGCGGTAGGGGACGAATTTGTTTTAAGGATATTGTTGACATCAACAAGCCTCGGGAAAGTGAAGAACTTCATCAATTTCAGGGTCTAACTCTTTCTGTCAGCCTCTGCTCGTCAGGGTCCACTCATCAGCCTCTGCCTCCGCTCATCAGCCTCTGCCTCCGCTCATCAGCCTCTACCTCCGCTCATCAGCCTCTACCTCCGCTTATCAGCCTCTGCCTTTGCTCATCAGCCTCTGCCTCCGCTCGCCAGCCTCTGCCTCCGCTCATCAGCCTCTGCCCCTGCTCATCAGCCTCTGCCTCCGCTTATCAGCCTATGCCTCTGCTAATAAGCCTCTGCCTCTGCTCATCAACCTCTGCCTCCGCTCGCCAGCCTCTGCCTCTACTCACCAGCCTCCGCTCTCAGCCTCCGCTCGCAGCCTCTACCGTTAGGGTCTAATTCGGCCTTCAGGGTCTGATTCGTGCGTGGGTCTGCTCCTTGGGTCTGATTCGGCCTTCATGGTCTGCTCGAGGATAATTGTAAAATTTGTAATATTTGGATTTCCCAATTACCGTGAAATAATTGTAATAATTGTAACACAGTCTTAAACCAAAATTCGACTATGTGGATATGGAAATCAGTCCAAACACAGTAAATCCGAATATGGCAGCCTCTTCGGCTGGCCAGAATGTTCTGGCAGCCCCCGTGGCTGACCAAAGTGCAGTGGTAGCCCCTTCGGCTGGCCAACTTGCTTCAGCCTCTGGACTTAATATGGCAGCCGCTGTGGCTGGCCAAGGTGTTGCTGCCTCTATGGCTAGACAACCTGTTAGACATGTGAGCCATGTCAATCCTGCTGCGGAAAAACCTGAAAAATTCAGTGGTCAGAATTTCAAAAGGTGGCAACAGAAAATGTTTTTCTACTTGACCACGTTGAACCTTGCGAGGTTTCTAAAGGAAGATGCTCATGTACCCAAAGAGGGTGAGATTGATATCCAAGTCATCAGTTCCATCGATGCTTGGAAACATTCTGAATTCCTATGTCGGAATTATGTGCTTAATGAGCTAAGTGATTCCTGGTACAGTGTGTACGCCGGAATGAAAACAGTTAATGGGCTTTGGGAATCTTTAGATCGAAAATATAAAACTGAGGATGCCGGTACTAAGAAATTTGTCGTAGGCCGTTTCCTAGATTTTAAGATGATTGATTCCAAAACTGTGTTAAGCCAAGTACAAGAACTGCAGATTATTCTAGCAGAAATTCATGCTGAGGGGATGAGTTTAAGTGAAACCTTCCAAGTAGCCTCGATAATTAAGAAACTACCACCTGGTTGGAAAGATTTCAAGAATTATCTAAAGCATAAGCGAAAAGAAATGAGCATTGAAGACTTGGTTCTTAAGCTGAGAATTGAGGAAGATAACCGAGTTTCTGACAATAGAGGAATGACTCATGAGGCCAAAGCAAATTTTGTCGAACATGGCCATAAGAACAAAAACCTCAAGAACAAAGGGTCAAAAATGAGCCCTAAAGGAGGAGTTTCCAAGAAATCCAAATTTCAAGGAAGATGCTTCAACTGTGACAAAATGGGTCACAAGTCTTCTGAGTGCAGACTGCCGAAGAAGAAAAAGAAACAAGAGAGTGGTGGATTGACACTGGTGCCACTCGACATGACAAAATGGGTCACAAGTCTTCTGGAAAACATGACTCAATATGTTTCAGACATTAACCTCTCTGCTATGGTTTCTGAGGTGAATCTGATGGGTTCTAACCCAAGAGAGTGGTGGATTGACACTGGTGCCACTCGACATGTGTGCTTGGACAAGAGCATGTTTTCTTCATTTGAGTCTGCTGGTAATGGGGAAAAGATATACATGGGAAATTCAGCAACATCTGAGATTGAAGGTCAAGGAAAGTTGATTCTGAAGATGACCTCGGGGAAAGAGTTGACTTTGAACAATGTTCTGTATGTACCTGAAATACAGAAGAATCTTGTGTCTGGATCGTTTCTGAACAAGCATGGATTCCGGATGGTGTTCGAGTCTGATAAAGTAGTTTTGACTAAAAATGGGATGTATGTGGGAAAAAGGTATGTAACTGATGGGCTATTTAAGCTTAATGTAATGGTTGTTAAACCCAAAAATATCAATAAAGCTAGTTCTTCTGCTTATATTGTTGAGTACTCTAATCTATGGCATGGTAGATTAGGACATGTTAATTTTAATTCATTGCGAAAATTAATTAACATGAATTACATTCCCAATTTTAAAATTGATAACAGACATAAGTGTGATACTTGTGTTGAGGCAAAACTAACTAGATCATCTTTTCATAGTATTGAAAGAAACTCTGAACCACTTGATCTAATTCATACCGATGTATGTGATTTTAATTCAATACAATCGAGAGGCGGTAATAAATATTTTATTACTTTTATTGATGATCGCACAAGATTTTGCTATGTGTATTTGATGAAAAGCAAGGACGAAGCTATAGAGAAATTTGTTCTCTATAAGAATGAAGTTGAGAACCAACTGAATAAAAGAATTAAGGAGTTAAGAATTGATCGTGGTGGTGAGTATGTTTTTCCTTTTGAATCACTTTGTGAACAAAATGGAATCATACATCAAACCACAACTCCTTATTCACCTCAATCCAATGAGATTGCGGAACGGAAGAATCGTACCTTGAAAGAGATGATGAACGCTATGTTAATCAGCTCTGGCTTACCTCAGAATATGTGGGGAGAAGCTGTCTTATCAGCTAATTACCTTTTAAATAAGGTACCACGGAAAGAAGTAGGGAAAACTCCTTATTAAATGTGGAAAGGAAGAGTACATTCCTATAAATTCCTACGAGTGTGAGGGTGTCTTGCCAAGGTAGTCATTCCTCCACCTAAGAAGGTGAAGATAGGACCAAAAACTGTTGATTGTGTTTTCATAGGATATGCACATAACAGTAATTCTTATCGATTTCTTGTGTATAAGTATAATGTACCAGATATTCACAAGAATACGATAATGGAGTCGAGGAATGCATCCTTTTTCGAATACGTTTTTCCCTGTAAAACTAATTCGAATTCAAATGTGCACAAATGGGCACATGAGACTATCATTGAAGATAGTCAGGACCAAGAACACATAACTGTTCCAGAGGATCAACAAGTTGTTGAACTTGAACCAAGACGTAGCAAAAGAGCTAGAACGGAAAAATCATTTGGTCTAGATTTTTTGACATTTTTGCTAGAGAATGATCCTCAAAGCTATAACGAAGCTGTAAGGTCAGCTGATGGTGCTTTGTGGAAAGATGCCATCAATAGTGAAATTGAATCCATCTTACAAAATCACACCTGGGAGTTAGTGGATCTTCCTCCAGGATGTAAAGCTTTAGGGTCCAAGTGGATTTTCAAAAAGAAAATAAAGGCAGATGGATCAATTGACAAGTACAAAGCAAGACTTGTAATTAAAGGTTACAGACAACGTGAAGGTCTTGATTACTTTGATACTTATTCTCCTGTAACGAGAATAAATTCCATAAGGATGATACTAGCGATTGCAGCTTTGCGCAATCTTGAGGTACATCAGATAGATGTGAAAATAGCCTTTCTGAATGGAGATTTAGATGAAGAAATCTACATGGAACAACCTGAAGGCTTTATAGCTCCAGGACAAGAAAAGAAAGTCTGTAAGTTAGTTAAATCCTTGTATGGATTGAAACAAGCCCCGAAACAGTGGCATAAAAAGTTTGATGACACCATGTTGGCAAATGGTTTCAAAATCAATGAATGTGATAAGTATATTTATGTCAGAGAGACAGAAGTTGGCTATATCATTTTATGTCTCTACGTTGATGACATACTGATTATCGGGAGTAATGTTAAAATGGTGAAATCTACCAAGAATATGCTGAAATCTAAGTTTAACATGAAAGACATGGGTCTAGCAGATGTCATTCTGGGAATAAAGATCTCGAGAAGTCCAGAGGGACTTATTCTTGATTAGTCGCACTATATGGACAAGATTCTTGGTAAATTCAACAATGATGATTCTGCTGTGGCAAGAACTCCTTTAGATGTGAGTCTATACCTATCAAAGAATAAGGGAGATGGTATATCTCAAATAGAATACTCTAGAGTGATCGGGAGTTTGATGTATCTATCGAGTTGTACAAGGCCAGATATAGCCTGTACAGTAAACAAGCTCAGCAGATATACGAGTAATCCATGGGTTGATCACTGGAAAGCAATAGTGAGAGTACTCAGGTACTTACGTTTTACTCGTAATTATGGGTTGCACTATCATAGATATCCAGCTGTAGTCGAAGGATACAGTGATGCTAATTGGATATCTGACATGAAAGACTCAAAGTCTACCAGTGGCTATGTGTTTACACTAGCAGGTGCAGCTATATCATGGAAATCCTCCAAACAGACTGTGATAGCCAGATCTACAATGGAATCAGAATTCATTACATTAGACAAGTGTGCTGAAGAGCAGAATGGCTTCGAAATTTTCTAGAGGATATTCCAAGTTGGCCTAAGCCAGTGCCAGCAATTTGCATTCATTGCGATAGTCAATCTGCGATTGGAAGGGCATATAACAATCTGTATAATGGTAAGTCTAGACATATTTGTCGTAGACACAAAGTCAAAGGATAACATTGTGGATCCGCTAACCAAAGGGCTAAATAGAGAGTTGGTTGTGAAATCATCGAGGGGAATGGGACTAAAGCCCATTAGATAAATGTTTATTACGAAGGAAAACCCAACCTTGTTGACTGGAGATCCCAAGATCTAGGTTTAATGGGACAACCTACTCATAAAGGACATAATTGGTTCACTATGGGGGTTACCCTCTAGTCCATTCCTATGGTGAAATGAAACAGTGATGCTCGTATGGATGTAGGTTAAGCAAAAGCTTTTAATGATTCTTATGCGTCGGGAATCCGAGCAGAGTACTACGAGATACTCTTAAATAAGATATCACCTATTTGAGAGAGAAGTGGGGCCGCTTCAAAGGGAATTGTACGGGGCACAATTCTTAGAAACTCTTGCAGAACCAGGTTAATATTCATGGCCAAAATGAAAATAACAATGAGAACTCAGATGTGTTAGGTAAAATATCTGTGTGATATATGTTCTTCATTTACATGAACAGCAGTACAGTTCAATGACATCGCGTCCACTGTCAGCCAGTAAATGAGATATATTTTCACAAGGGAAGGTTTAAAGGCTGAGGTCTACCTATCTTATGCAGGTGTTGAACCGTTGAACTCTTCTAGGTCAAAATAAAATGTTTTATAAAATAATTTTATTTGATGTTTTTCGCCAATTTCATTCATGTGGGGTATTGTTGGAAAAATGCTTATGAGTAAGCATTTTGAGGCTCAATTTTAAGCATGGTCCACTTCGTGTTAGTGGTTGTTATTGAATGATCCGGATACTCCTCCGTGAGTACTTCGAAATGGTATATTCATATGCTTAAAATGGTGCTTGGGTGAATGAGAAATTGTTGCTCAAAGTTCACCCATTGGTGTTGGAAAATAAAGAGAAGTTAGCTTGTCCCATATGGGAAAGCTATATGATGAGCGGAAAATATATCAATATTTACCGCCCCTTTTACTTAATATTTTGTTTAGTTTCTCGGGTTTGATGAACGTTTTGATGTGTTTTAGTTTATTTTGCAGATAAAATAATATTGGGACTTAATGAAATCATTTAGGACGAAATATGGATCAAATAAGGGCAATTATTGGACTTGATATATTAATTTTGGAGATTGGAAATTTGAAAGGGCGTTTTGACGAAGTGCAGTTTTGGAAATTCCAGTTTTGCACATCTGTCGTATGTTGGGCATAACTTTTTACTCAGATATCGGATTGAGCTGATTCAAGTGCCAGATTAAAGAAGACTCAAAGATCTACAACTTTGAAAGAGAAAATATTTCGAATTCTGAAGATTTAATGACCGAAATTGATGAACCATCCAGAAGTGTGTGGAGTGTAATTATTAAAAGTCATTATCAATCATTTTCAAAGCAAAATATTAATTAATTAATAATTAATAAAAATTATCAAATCAACACCAAACAAGATAAGAATTATTGGAGCAATTATGGATTTGGTGGAGTAATTAGTGGAGAAATTAATTATGTAATTGGTGGAGAAATTGATTGATGATTTGATGGTGGCAAAATTTTGCCTATAAATACCAAGCCATTTCATTTGTAAAATTCATACTTTCTTCTTTGAAATTCTTAATGAATAAATAAGAAGATTGTATCTAGTTTGTTTATTTTTAGTTTTCAGTAATTAATTTTCAGTTTCGCACTTTCTTTTCTTTACTTTTCAGTTTTTACTTTCCGCGATTTACTTTTACGCACAGTACTTTTCTTTCTTTAATTTTTCAGTTTTTACTTTTCAGTAATGAGGAGGTAATTTCCCAAGCTAGGGTGAAAGGTAATTCTTTTACTGTTACTATTTAGATTAATCTCCCTTAAAAATAATATATTCACTATTTAAAATACTGATTAATAAAGGATACCGCTATATTGGTCGGTTGGCAATTCAATTTAATCTGGTTTAAACCTGACTAATCAAGGATACCGCCAGATTGGTCGGTTGGTAAATTTATTTTGGTACCGCCTTTATGGCTGGATTATGAACAAATATTACCGCCTATATGGCTGGTTGGACTTAATTTGACTTAATCAGGATACCGCCAGATTGGTCGGTTGGTAATATTATAACAAGTTTATATATTATTTTATGGGAGATTTCTAAATAAGTAGTAGTAAAAGTAATTCCTTTTACCTTAGCATTTATTTTACTTTTTACTTTATGTCTTTTACTTTTCAGTATTTTTACTTTATGTCTTTTATTTTTCAGTTATTAGTCCTAGTTATGTGTTGTAACTAAATAGTTATCTGGGGTTGTGATGAATTTCAATATCACCGGTTTATAAGGGTTAGATTATAGTTTGGGTATTATAAAGATTTATTTATTGAGTCTTAATCTTAATGCTTTTTATTAATTGGCCATTAATAAAATTGATTAGGTAAACTTAAAATGAACTAGACATAGGGATTTTAAGTTTAAGACCTTAGACTCAATAGCCCACGATCTTCCTTGAGGATAGATAACCCTTTAATAGATTTCCTTACAGGATAGGAATATACCTGTCGGGCGAGGGTAGCCATAATTGGAACTCAATCTTAATGAATCCAGATAATGTGGTTGACATAGGAATATGGTTCAATTGGGTTACACTGGGTATTTGTGTCTGACCATCGACAGATGCTTTCGCATAATTTCGTGTTCCAGGTTAATAAATCAATGTTTTACCCATCTATATAATAATCACTTCATCTTTAAAATGGTATTGGAAGAAATCACAACCCTAGATCTTTGTGTCTTTTGTATTTTCTTTAGTATTTTCTTTTGTCTTTTTATTTATTTATTTATTTAGTAAAGCCATTCAACCAATCAAACAAACAATATCTCTCTTATCCATTTAATTAGATATTTGTAAATAAATAGATTCAACAATTAATAACAACAGTATGAATTAAGTCCTCGTGGGATCGATATTTTTATACTACTTGAACGATACGTGCGCTTGCGTTATACGTGTGTGTTTACGCCGGTCAAGTTTTTGGCGCCGTTGCCGGGGACTTAATTTTCTTGAGTTATTAATTTTGAAACTATCTAATTTACTTATATCTAATTTTCTTTCTTTTATTTTGTAATTTTTATTTCTTTTGTTTTCAGGTGATTAAAAAAATGGAACACTACTGGGAAATTGAGAAATCACGAACTTTACAAGAAGATACACCCCAAATCTGGGAGCAACAGTCCGGTTTTCTGAGGCCTGTTGTTGAGCCCAATGACTATCACTGGATGCCAGAACCAAGTAATACTACTTTTGCTCAACAGAACTCAATGTGGAGATGTGACATATGTAATGGTAACCACCCAAGCGATTATTGCGAGTACAACTACAATTCAGGGTGGCAGAACTATCAGAATCCTTCATGGTATGATGAGCCAACATATTTCACAGAACCATCACATTTTCCATCTTATCCACCATCTTCCTTCGATCCTTATCAAGAACCAGAACCATCCGAGGAAGATCAATTAATTCACATGTTCAAAGAACAAGAAGCTCGATTTGATGCACAAATTCAGAGTAACGCAGGATCCATACAGAGAATGACAGATCAGATCAGACAATTAATAGAAAAACAGAACATCATACCTCAAGAACCAGTTTCAGATGACACTGATGAAGCCTTCGAGTACCCAGAAATCCACGATGACACCTTAACAGAGGAGGAGGCTGAGCAGTATCAACAACCAGAGGTATCAGTTCAGGAACCCGAACCGGCAAAGTCTTGATTTGATTTTTATTATTCAGATTCTGATGAGGATGAAACTGAGCTGTTTGTACCAACTGCATCAAAAATTGAGGATGGAATTCTGTATCCTCAAAATGAAGATCTTGGAGCATGCTTTACCTTGATGTTTGAAGAAGATCTATCTGAACCATCCATTCCAGTCGTATCAGAGGATGAAAACCTAATGTCAGAAACATCTTTGCATCCTCGGGTTGACAATTTTGAAGCATGTATTTCACAGATGACAGATGAAGAAATGAATACAAGAATTTTACAATACATCTGTGAAGAAAAGGTGGAGCAAGAAATCGAGCAATTGGAGAAGCAAATGTCTGATTTTATTAAAGATCCAGAGCATTCAGGAAAAACATCGCTGTTTTGGGGAGTACAAATCAAAGAAACCACTCAGAAGCTTGACAAAATGGAATTTCCATTCCAAGTCAAGCACCATACGAGACCTCGTAATTTTATTTCTTTCTTTGCAGGAATCACTGGAGCAACAAAGATTAAAAAGGTGGCACGAGCACTGACTGAGACAAAATTCTTTTTGCCACTTTACCGTTGGAAGAGACCCTTCAAAAGCAACGCTCACGGGATTGTCTTTAATCGGACATCCAAAACGACATTGAAACCTCCTTAACAGATAAATTTCAGTCACGTCTGGCTGAAGACGAAAAATTTAGCGCTAGCAGGGAGGCAACCCATGCAATTTGTTGTAATTTGTTTTCATATTTTGTGTGAACTTTTTAATTTTGTGTGTTATTTTTGTAGGGAAAGGCACAAACGAAGCATTTTAAGACAGAAGGAATTGTGTTTGGCAATCAAAGATGAGAAACAATTCATTAGCGATGGCTGAATAAGGAATGAAATCTTGAGACACATCCTAATGAATTTATACTAAGCGAGTGGCGTATTGCGTACACAATTCTGTTGCCGTAATTATTGCTTTGATTCGCTTTTCTATTGTAATTATCTTTATTTTCGTAGACAGGATCCAGACTTTTTGACCTTTCACGATCTCTTTTGTTGTTTAGCTAACAATCGTCCTTTGGAAGATATTAGTGCTATTATTACTCACCCTTTTTCAGGTACTATAAATTCAGCCCGTCATTGCACTTTTGAAGGCGTCCAGAGTTGAAAAAGAAATACAAAAAAAAAAAATATGGAAGCCACTTCAAGAAGACGAGTTGAAAACATCTGCGTGTTTTGCGGTAGTAGTGTTGGTACTAAGCCACAATACATAGAAGCAGCACAGGAATTGGGTCGAGTCTTAGCTGCAAGGAATATGCACTTAATATATGGCGGGGGAAATCTTGGACTTATGGGGATCGTTTCAAAGGCTGTACAGGAAGGAGGCAGTCATGTTTTGGGAATCATCCCAAAACCCTTGGCAGAGGCAAATCTTATTGAACCAACAAACGGAAAGGAACTGATTGTACCAGGTATGTCTGAACGACTGGTAGAAATGATTAACCGTTCTGATGCTTTTATTGCTTTGCCAGGTGGCATGGGTACATTGGAGGAAATTTTTATTGTACTATCTTGGGCGAACCTGAACATACACCGGAAACCAATTGGACTGTACAACGTTGATGGATTTTATGATTTTCTTTGTGTGTTTCTTGATGATGCTCGGAGAAATGGGTTCGTGTCAAAACCTATGAAAGAACTCCTATTTACTGCCAGAACTGCACCGGATCTAATTGATCAACTCGTAGCCTTTGAACCACAAGTTGACCCTATCATTTCAAAGATAAAATGGTCCGATGATGATCGTGGTAAGAGGCGTAGGATTAATCTGGATCTTAACCTTTAATTTCCTGTAGAATTTCAGCTAATCAGGTACGATTTTCTAAGCTCTTCTTCTACTTTTTAAGACATTGGGGACAATGTCTCATTTTGGTTTGGGGGTGAGGTATAGTTAATAGTACTTGTTTGTATTGTGTTTTATTTTTAGTCCAAAATTTTTCGAAAAATACAAAAAAAAAAAATTGAAAAATTTTCAAAAATTACAAAAATATTTTGCATATTTGTGTTTTTAATTTGACCAAAAGGTGAAATTGGTAAGAAATAGCCGAGTAAGGAGTTTCCACTCTTGAGACGTATTTCAAACCATTTATTTCGAAATAAGTTAATTTTTGTTTATTTCATTTTAATTATTTAATTTGTGAATTCTCCATAATACTGACTAAAATGAATCTTCATATGTTCAGTTGGCAGGTATTATCAACATGCATAGTAACATACAGACATGAGTTGTAATTGAAAAGTTTGTAATATTCCGTGCTCTAGTTTAATTGGATGAAGCATCTATAAAAAGTAGTGGAATAAAAAAAAAAAAAAAATTTCTGATGTACAAAAATAAAGTATCTAAGATCCGAGTTATTAAGTCTGTAAGGGTGTCTTAACACCTAGTGCCCTAAAACCAACTGGTTTGGAAGTCACTGGCCCAAAGCTCGCTACATGGATCGAAGATGCTACAAAAAAATATATTTATATCTGAAGTCTGAGTAATTAAGTTCGTAGGGGTGTCTTAACACCTGGTGCCCTAAAGCCAACTGGTTTGGGAGCCACCGACCCAACACTCGCTACATAGATGGAAGATATTGTATATAAATAAAAAATAGAAAAGTGAAAAAAAAGCAAAGAAAAAATCAGAAAAATGAGAAAAATTATTCCATTGCTACCAAAAGGTGTTAAATCTGATAGAACTTTAGGACAAAAATATTACTCTCTTATCGACTACACTTATGACTGTTGTGGGCAAAAAATGAGTTGTTTAATATTTTGT
>SKCR01000997.1:0-49302 GCA_019454045.1 Zanthoxylum bungeanum
ACCCTTTTTCACGTACTATAAATTCAGCCCGTCATTACATTTGAAGGCATCCTGATTTGAAAAAGAAATACATAAAATATGGAAGCCACTTCAAGAAGACGAGTTGAAAACATCTGCGTGTTTTGCGGTAGTAGTGTTGGTACTAAGCCACAATACATAGAAGCAGCACAGGAATTGGGTCGAGTCTAGCTGCAAGGAATATGCACTTAATATATGGCGGAGGAAATCTTGGACATATGGGGATCATTTCAAAGGCTGTACAGGAAGGAGGCAGTCATGTTTTGGGAATCATCCCAAAACCCTTGGCAGAGGCAAATCTTATTGGATCATCAAACGGAGAGGAACTGATCGTGCCAGGTATGTCTGAACGACTGGTAGAAATGATTAACACGTTCTGATGCTTTTATTGCTTTGCCAGGTGGCTTGGGCACATTGGAGGAAATATTTATAGTTACTATCTTGGGCGAACCTGAACATACACCAGAAACCGCTTGGACTGCTCAACATTGATGGATTTAATGATTTTCTTTGTGTGTTTCTTGATGATGCTCGGAGAAATGGGTTGTGTCAAAACCTTTGAAAGAACTCCTCTTCACTGCCAGAACTGCTCCGGATCTAATAGACCAACTCGTAGCCTATGAACCACCAAGTTGACCCTATCCTTTCAAAGATAAATGGTTCGAAGACAATCGTGGTAAGAGGCGTCGGGTTAATCTGGATCTTAACCTTTAATTTCCTGTAGATTTCTGCTAACCAGGTATTCTCTTCTAAACTCTTCTTCTACTGTTTAAGACATTGGGGACAATGTCTCATTTAGGTTTGGGGAGGGAATTAGTTGATCAGTACCTTGTTTTTAGTTTGTGTGTTATTTTTATTTTTAGTCCAAAATTTTTCGAAAAATACAAAAAAAATTGAAAAAATCTTCAAAATTACAAAAATATTTTGTGTTTTTTTTTTGTGTTTTTAATTTGACTAAAAAGGTGAAATTGGTAAGAGATAGCCGAGTAAGGAGTTTCCACTCCTGAGACGTATCTCAAACCTATTTCGAAACAAGTAATTTTTGTTTATTTCATTTTGAATTATTAATTTGTGAATTCTCCTTAAAACTGACTAAAAAGGAATCTTCATATGTTTAGTTAGCAGATATTATCAACATATATAGTAAATACGGACATGAGTTAAATGAAAAGTTGTAATATCAGTGCTCTAGTTTAATTGGAGAAACATCCCAAAAAGCAGTGGAGTAAAAAAAAAAAAAAACACGTCTGAGATCCGAGTTATTAAGTCTGTAAGGGTGTTTTAACACCTAGTGCCCTAAAACAAACTGGTTGGGAGTCACTGACCCAAAGCTCGCTACATGGATCGAAGATGCTGCAAAAAATATAATATCTGAAGTCTGAGTAATTAAGTCCGTAGGGGTGTCTTAACACCTGGTGCCCTAAAGCCAACTGGTTTGGGAGCCACCGACCCAACACTCGCTACATAGACGGAAAATATTGTATATAAATAAAAAATAGAGAAAAATCAAAGAAAAAAATCAGAAAAATCAGAAAAATTATTCCATTGCTGCAAAAAGATGTGAAATCTGATAGAACTTTAGGACAAAAATATTACTCTCTTATCAACTACACTTATGACTGTTGTGGGAAAAAAATGAGTTGTTTAATATTTTGTGGCTGTGTATATGGAGAATGGTAAAAATAATCGGAGAGTTTACTTATTTAGTAATTTAGAAGAAACAAAACAACTAGTAACTTGGAGTAGAAGTTTCACCTGATTAGTCACTAAATCTTTATTCTCTTTTCGCTTGTCTTTTTGCTTTTGTGTGCATTAGTTTTAACTAACTTTTACTTTTGTAAAAATGTTTGTGGGTATCATGCTGTAAGCCCTCACGAGACTACAACTCGTCCACTAGGGACACCTAGGGGTTTAAAGGCTTGTTGCATATGCTAAATGCAACCGTGATCCCTACGAAAGTGGCTTAGTTTAATTTTAATTTTATTTTGTTGTTTTCTCGAGGACTAGCAAAATCTAGGTTTGGGGGTGTGATGAGCGGAAAATATATCAATATTTACCGCCCCTTTTACTTAATATTTTGTTTAGTTTCTCGGGTTTGATGAACGTTTTGATATATTTTATTTTATTTTGCAGATATAAAATATCGGGACTCAATGAAATCATTTAGGACGAAATGTGGATCAAATAAGGGCAATTATTGGACTTGATATATTAATTTTGGAGATTGGAAATTGAAAGGGCGTTTTTGAAGAAGTGCAGTTTTGGAAATTCCAGTTTTGCGCATCTGTCGTATTTTGGGCATAACTGTTTACTCAGATATCGGATTGAGCTGATTCAAGTTTGCAGATTAAAGAAGACACAAAGATCTAAACTTTGAAAGAGAACATATTTTCAAATTCTGATGATTTCATGACCGAAATTAATGACCATCCAGAAGTGTGTGGAGTGTAATTATTAAAAGTCATTATCAATCATTTTCAAAGCAAAATATTAATTAATTATAAATAATTAATAAAATTATCAATCACCACCAAACAAGATAAGAAATTATTGGAGCAATTATGGATTTGGTGGAGTAATTAGTGGAGAAATTAAAAATGTAATTGGTGGAGAAATTGATTGATGATTTGATGGTGGCAAATTTTGCCTATAAATACCAAGCCATTTCATTTGTAAAATTCATACTTTCTTCTTTGAAATTCTTAATGAATAAATAAGAAGATGGTATCTAGTTTGTTTAGTTTTAGTTTTCAGTAATTAATTTTCAGTTTCACACTTTCTTTTCTTTACTTTTCAGTTTTTACTTTCCGCATTTACTTTTACGCACAATACTTTTCTTTCTTTAATTTTTCAGTTTTTACTTTTCAGTAATGAGGAGGTAATTTCCCAAGCTAGGGTGAAAGGTAATTCCTTTACTATTACTATTTAGATTAATCTCCCTTAAAAATAATATATTCACTATTTAAAATACTGATTAATAAAGGATACCGCTATATTGGTCGGTTGGCAATTCAATTTAATCTGGTTTAAACCTGACTAATCAAGGATACCGCCAGATTGGTCGGTTGGTAAATTTATTTTGGTACCGCCTTTATGGCTGGATTATGGACAAATATTACCGCCTATATGGCTGGTTGGACTTAATTTGACTTAATCAGGATACCGCCAGATTGGTCGGTTGGTAAATATAATCACAAGTTTATATATTATTTTATGGGAGATATCTAAATTAGTAGTAGTAAAAGTAATTCCTTTTACCTTAGCATTTTATTTTATTGTAATTTACTTTTCAGTATTTACTTTACCGCATTTTTACTTTATGTCTTTTTTTCAAGTTTTTACTAGCCCTAGTTATGTGTTGTAACTAAATTATTTATCTAGGGTTGATGACTTTTAATATCACCGGTTTATAAGGGGTTAAATTATAGTTTGGGTAATATAAAGATTTTTTATTGAGTCTTAATCTTAATGCTTTTTCATTAATTGGCCATTAATAAAATTGATCGGGTAAATCTAAAATGAACAGACATAGGGATTTTAGGTTTCAGCCTTAGACTTAATAGCCCACGATCTTCCTTGAGGATAGATAACCCTTTAATAGATTTCCTTACAGGATAGGAATATACCTGTCGGGCGGGGGTAGCCATAATTGGAACTTAAACTTAATGAATCCAGATAATTTGGTTGACATAGACATATGGTTCAATTGGGTTAAACTGGATATTTGTGTCTGACCATCGACAGAGGCTTACACATAATTTAGTGTTCCAGGTTAATAAATCAATATATTACCCAACTGTAAGATAACCACTTCATCTTTAAAATGATATTAAAAGAAATTACAACCCTAGATCTTTGTGTCTTTTGTTATTTTCCTTAGTATTTTCTTTTGTCTTTTTATTTATTTATTTATTGTGCAAACCACATTCAATCAATCAAACAATCATTCTCTTCTCTATTTAATTAGATATTTGTAAATAAATAGATTCAATAATTAATAACAACAGTAGGAATTAAGTCCTCGTGGGATCGATATTTTTATACTACTTGAACGATACGTGCACTTGCGTTATACGTGTGTGTTTACGCCGGTCAGGAACATATTTTGTTTGAAAAACGGAACAGTGAGCTGGAAATCTTCCAAGCAAGATATTGTTGCCGATTCAACCACAAAAGCGGAAAACATTGCTGCAGTTGAGGCAGCAGAAGAAACATTTTGGATCCATAAAATTCCAAATTAGATTAGGAGTAGTTCTGTTAGCAGCTGAGCTAGGCTACATCGCAGGCTAAGGAATTAGGGCAACGATCCAAGTATGTACTTCGACGATTTTATCTGATTTATGATATCATACATCATTGCGATGTGATGATTGAATAAATCGCATCAGATAATAACCTTGTAAATCCACTGGCGAAAGCGATATCTTGAGTGATTGGCTATAGGCCAAGTGGGAGATTGTTGGACAATTATGACCCATAGCATCACTATTTTGTAAAGGACATGGTGTTCTTGTACAAAATTAACTATGTGACAAAGGAAATTGCTCTTTTGTTATTTGTAATTGGATTACTCGGATATATAAATGATAAAAGTCCTTATGATTAATTCTGGATTAATAAGATATGAGACAATATGAATCCACGAACGGTTTAATCATTAAATATCCCTAGTCATAGTATTATCGAGACTGGACATCGATAATGCGGAATATGCTAGTATCGCACTTGTGCGCGTTATGGAAGCTTAACGGCATAGTTGATGAGCGGAAAATATATCAATATTTACCGCCCCTTTTACTTAATATTTTGTTTAGTTTCTCGGGTTTGATGAACGTTTTGATGTGTTTTAGTTTATTTTACAGATAAAATAATATTGGGACTTAATCAAATCATTTAGGACGAAATATGGGTCAAATAAGGGCAATTATTGGACTTGATATTTTAATTTTGGAGATTGGAAACTTGAAAGGGCGTTTTGACGAAGTGCAGTTTTGGAAATTCCAGTTTTGCGCATCTGTCGTACTTTAGGCATAACGTCTTACTCAGATATCGGATTGAGCTGATTCAAGTTCCAGATTAAAGAAGACTCAAAGATCTACAACTTTGAAAGACATAATAAGTTCGAATTCTGAATATTTCATGCCCGAAATTGATGAACCATCCAGAAGTGTGTAGTGTGTAATTATTAAAGTCACTTTCAATCATTTTCAAAGCAAAAATAAATTAATAAATAAATAATAAAAATTATCAAATCATCACCAAACATGATAAGAGATTAGTGGAGCAATTAATAATGGATTTGGTGGAGCAATTAGTGGAGCAATTAATAATTGATTTGGTGGATGATTTGAAGGAGGCAAAATTTTGCCTATAAATACCAAGCCATTTCATTTGTAAAATTCATACTTTCTTCTAAGGAATTCCTTAAGAATACTAAGAAGATTGTATCTTGTTTGTTTATTTATAGCTTTCAGTAATTAATTTTCGTTTTCGCACTTCTTTTCTTTACTTTTCAGTTTTTACTTTCCGCAATTTACTTTTACGCACAGTACTTTTCTTTTATTTAATTTTCAGTTTTTACTTTTCTGTAATGAGGAGGTAACTCCCCTTTGCTGGGGTAAAAGGTAAAACTTTTATTACTAATATTTAGATTAATCTCCCTTAATTATAATATATAAACTAGTTAAAACCTGACTTAACGAGGATACCGCCATATTGGTCGTTTGTAATTATTTAAATTGGTTTTAACCCGACTAAACTGGATACCGCCTGATTGGTCGGTTGGTAATTAATTATTAATTTGACTTAATCTGGATACCGCCTATATGGCTGGTTGGTAATTATCATGCAAAGTTAATATATTATATTAAGGGAGATATCTAAAATAGAAGTAATAAAAGTGGATCCTTTTACCTCAGCATTTTCTTTTATTGTAATTTTACTTTATTTACTTTTCAGCAATTTACTTTACAGCAATTTACTTTCAGTATTTACTTTTCAGTATTTAATTTTTAGTATTTTACCTTATGTCTTTTCTTTTATTTAAGTTTTTACTACTGTAAATATGTGTCGTAACTAAGCCACTTATCTGGGGTTGTGATGAAATCCAATATCACCGGTTTATAAGGGGTTAAATTATAGTTTGGGTAATATAAAGGTTTATTTATTGAGTCTTAATCCTAATGCTTTTTATTAACTGGCCATTAATAAAATTGAACTGGTAAATCTAAAATGAACTAGACATAGGGATTTAGGTTTAAGACCTTAGACTTAATAGCCCACATAGCTTCCTTGAGGATAGATAACCCTTTAATAGATTTCCTTACAGGATAAGAATATACCTGTCGGTCGGGGGGTAGCCATAATTGGAACTTAAACTTAATGAATCCAGATAATTTGGTTGACATAGACATATGGTTCAATTGGGTTAAACTGGGTATTTGTGTCTGACCATCGACAGAGGCTTACACATAATTTAGTGTTCCAGGTTAATAAATCAATATATTACCCAACTTTAAGATAACCACTTCATCTTTAAAATGATATTGGAAGAAATCACAACCCTAGATAGTTTTTAATATTAAATTTTCTTAAAATCTACTTTCGAACAATGTTATTTACTTGTTTTTAAATTTGTAATCGTCACCATTTCAAATCAATCAAACAACCTGTTAGATACTAGTAATCATTTGACCTCATAAAATTAATAGATTAGATATTAAGTCCTCGTGGGATCGATATTTTTATACTACTTGAACGATACGTGCGCTTGCGTTATACGTGTGTGTTTACGCCGGTCAAGTTTTTGGCGCCGTTGCCGGGGACTTATTTATCTTTTACTATTAGTTTAGGGGTTAGATACGTTACTTGTATCTAATTTGTTTTTACTTATTGTTTTTGTTTTCTTGTGTTTCAGGTTCTCAGAAACTTCATGAGACGAACCAGAAGCTTTGAACTCCGACCGCTTGACCCAGAAATTGAAAGAACCATCAGACAGTTGAGAAGGGAAAGGCGAGAAGGCCAAGAAGCTTTAGTCAACATGGAACTTGAACCTTTGAACGTTGCACCACCAATTCCCATTCGAGACAGAACCATTCCGGTGGTTGACAGACTCATTTCCTGTATTGTACTTCCTCCCTTACCAGCAAATGCGTGTGACATCAAAACATGCATTCAGATGATTCAGCAGTCAGTTCAGTTCGGGGGAATGCAACTGAAGATCCTAATTCCCACATCAGCAACTTCCTGGAAGTTTGCGGCACTTTTAACTACAACAGAGCATCAGAAGAAGCAATGAGACTGCGAGTTTTTCCATATTCCCTGAATGACAGAGCTAAAGCTTGGCTACATTCACTACCAGCAGGTTCTATCACAACTTGGAACACTTTAGCCACCAAATTTCTTGCAAAGTACTTTCCACCAGCCAGAACCGGAAAATTGAGGAATGACATCACATCATTTGTACAACAAGATTCAGAATCCCTCTGCGAAGCTTGGGAAAGGTCCAAAGATTTACTCCGGAAATGTCCTCACCATGAGATTCCAAAGTGGCTACAAGTTCAGACCTTCTACAATGGACTTTCTGGAATAATGAGAACCACAATCGATGCTGCTGCTGGAGGAGCCTTGATGGCAAAAGGAGAAGATCAAGACTGGGACCTAATCGAAGAAATGGGCAACAACAATTCCTTGTGGCCAACAAAAGGAGCATGATCCAAAGAATTGCAAGAATTTATGAAGTTGGAGCAAACACAGCAGTGAATACCAGGCTGGATCAGATATGCAAATGTCTAGAAACACTTAGCACGCATTATGAACATCACTGGATCCACAAGTTCACCATATGGAGGAGCACCAGAGTCAACCAACTTGAAGAAACGGTGAATTATGTCAGCAATTTCAACAGACAAGGGAAATCCATATTCCAACACCTACAACCCAGGGTGGAGGAATCATCCAATTTTCATGGAGCAACAATTCAGGCCAACAGCAGAACTATCCACCTGAATTCCAGCAACAGAACAAAAGCCAGGAGCAAGCAAATGAACCAGGAATAACAGAAGTGTTGACCCACTGAAAAAGATAGAAGCAAAACACGACTCTCACGCAACAAGATATGATGCTATGTTTCAATCCCAAGCAACATTAATTCAAGTCAATCTGCTTCTATTAAAGCACTGGAGAATCAAATGGGACAACTGGCAAATGCTCAGAGTTACAGACCGCCAGGTACCCTTCCTAGCAACATAGAGCCAAATCCAAGAAACATGGGGAATGAGCAATGTCATGCCATCATGTTAAAAAGCGGTACTGAAATAACAAAGATGTTGGAGTCAAAACAGCTGCTGAGGAAGTCCAAAGAAAACAGCAACAGATGGAGGAAAAAAAAGCAAAGGAAAAAGAACAGATCACTCCACCTCAACGTCTTCAGAAGAACAAATTGGACAAGCAGTTTTCTCGGTTCTTGGAGATCTTCAAAAAGCTGCATATCAACATTCCATTTGCAGAAGCGTTGGAACAAATGCCCACCTATGCCAAATTCATGAAAGATATTCTTTCACGAAAACGGAGATTGGGAGATTACGAGACAGTAGCATTAACAGAAGAATGCAGTGCCATCATTTAGAGGAAACTTCCCCCAAATTTGAAAGATCCTGCCAGTTTCACTGTTCCTTGCGTCATAGGAGAACATAACTTTGGTAAGGCTTTGTGTGATTTAGGTGCGAGTGTTAACTTGATGCCTTTCTCTATTTTCAGGAAATTACAGATTGGAGAAACAATGCCAACTTCAGTCTCACTGCAACTTGCTGATAGAACGCTCGTATTCCGAGAGGCGTAGTTGAGGATGTGCTGGTCAAGGTTGACAAATTCATTTTCCCAGCAGATTTTATTGTCCTTGATATGGAGGAAGACGCAGATGTGCCAATCATCCTTGGAGACCATTCTTGGCTACAGGTCGAACCATTATTGATGTACAAAAATGAGAATTAACCAAGAGGTACAGGACCAAGAAGTAACATTCAATGTTTTCAAGGCCATGAATTTCCTAGATGATGAAAAGAAGGAGGAATGTTTCAGACTCGATGTGATACACAGTACCATTCAGACTCCAATGCAATGCAAAGTTCTACTGACAAACTTAAAACATGTCAATTGCCTGTGGAGCCTAAAGATAAAGCGTCTTTGTACTGAAGGAGCCAATTCTTGCACTACAAGCAACAGAAGAGAAAAGTTCCACCAACTCAACGAATTTGAGAATTTCACAATAAGCCTTTAGAGGATGCCAAATTGTACAAAGAAAAGGGCAAGAGAGACATGATGAGAAGTTAGTGCGCATACAACTGGAACCAGGGCAGAAGGTACTGTTAAACAAATCAAGGGTGAAATTCTTCCCATGGAAGCCAAAATCACGGTGGTCAGGTCCATTTGTGATCACCAAAGTTTTACCAAATAGAGCCGTTGAGATACATGATCCTGACGCTAACAAAACTTTCAAGGTTAAAAACAAGCGTGCCAAGCACAACTGGGGAGAATCATTTGAGCAACAAAAAGAAAGTGTTACACTTTCAGATCCAGTTTAACGTTCGAGAAGCCAAGTCTGGCTGACGACTTTAAACTTAGCGCTAGCAGGGAGGCAACCCATGCAATTTGTGTATATATTGTGATTTGGTGTGTTTTATTTTTGTGTGTTTAATTTTTGCAGGATTAGTCATTTCAAAATGGAAGATGCTCTCGCAAATCTTCGCAAGCAATTTCCTTCTCTCCCTCAAAAATCTCTGATGAAAGTTTACAAAGCTCGCTTGGAACGGATGAGGTTACTGACAATTCACGGTGTTCCTAATGATATTCGTTGGGTAATTGAAGCACGAGTCCGATTGGCAGGTGAGTCTTCTGACTCTTTTATTTCACATCTGCCTGGTTTTGGAAGAAGCACATATACAAGAAACGAAGAGCTAAGCAAATGGGTGTTTGTTTTAAATTGCACGATTTAATTGCAACACTCGTTGTCGTTCTTTAGGAATGGTGTCTGATAATCGTGAGACAAAATTAAATTCATTAGGGATGGCTTGAGTAAGGAGTCTTTAGATGAATATCTTCAACTCTTGAGACGCATCCCAGTGGATATGTTCACATTGCCATTCGCAAATTACATACACAATTCCAAAAAGAAAGACAACAATTAAGTCTCGGGAATCTGACTCAAAAAGACCCTGTTTGCCAATTTATAAGAAAATTGGATGGGAAGCTTGTCCCTGACGCATAGATGTCAATCAAGCCGTTACTTTTCTTGTAAATATTATATCTCTTTTCTTTTCTTAATAATTATGATTTGTTTTGTTGTTTTCTTTTATTTTCTCCAACAAGATCCGACCTTTTTGACTATCACGATATTATTTCGCTACTAATCGTCCTCTGGAAGATACTTGTGCTATTATTACTCACCCTTTTTCAGGTACTATAAATTCAGCCCGTCATTGCACTTTTGAAGGCATACAGAGTTGAAAAAGAAATACCAAAAAAAAAATGGAAGACACTTCAAGAAGACGAGTTGAAAACATCTGCGTGTTTTTGCGGTAGTAGTGTTGGTACTAAGCACAATACATAGAAGCAGCACAGGAATTGGGTCGAGTCTTAGCTGCAAGGAATATGCACTTAATATATGGCGGAGGAAATCTTGGACTTATGGGGATCGTTTCAAAGGCTGTACAGAAGGAGACATTAATGTTTTGGGAATCATCCCAAAACCCTTGGCAGAGGCTAATCTTATTGGATCATCAAACGGAGAGGAACTGATCGTGCCAGGTATGTCTGAACGACTGGTAGAAATAATTAACCGTGCTGATACTTTTATCGCTTTACCAGGTGGCTTGGGTACATTGGAGGAAATTTTTATTGTACTATCTTGGGCGAACCTGAACATACACCAGAAACCACTTGGACTGTTTAATGTTGATGGATTTTATGATTTTCTTTGTGTGTTTCTTGATGATGCTCGGAGAAATGGGTTCGTGTCAAAACCTTTGAAAGAACTCCTCTTCACTGCCAGAACTGCTCCAGATCTAATAGACCAACTCATAGCCTATGAACCACAAGTTGACCCTATCCTTTCAAAGATAAATTGGTTCGAAGACGATCGTGGTAAGAGGCGTCGAATTAATCTAGATCTTAACCTTTAATTTCTTGTAGAATTTCAGCTAACCAGGTATTATCTTTTAAACTCTTCTTCTACTGTTTAAGACATTGGGGACAATGTCTCATTTAGGTTTGGGGGAGGGAATTAGTTGATCAGTACCTTGTTTTTAGTTTGTGTGTTATTTTATTTTTAGTCCAAAATTTTTTCGAAAAATACAAAAAAATTGAAAATTTTCAAAAATTACAAAATATTTTTGTGTTTTTGTGGTTTTAATTTGACTAAAAAGGTGACATTGGTAAGAGATAGCTGAGTAAGGAGTTTCCACTCCTGAGACGTATCTCAAACCTATTTCGAAACAAGTTAATTTTTGTTTATTTCATTTTGAATTATTTAATTTGTGAATTCTCCTTAAAACGGACTAAAATGGATCTTCATATGCTCAGTTGACAGGTATTATCAACATATATAGTAACATACAGACATGAGTTAAAATTGAAAAGTTTGTAATATTCAGTGCTCTAGTTTAATTGGAGGAAGCATCTCAAAAAGCAGTGGAGTAAAAAAAAAAAAAAAAAAACGTCAGAGATCCGAGTTATTAAGTCTGTAAGGGTGTTTTAACACCTAGTGCCCTAAAGCCAACTGGTTTGGGAGTCACTGGCCCAAAGCTCGTTACATGGATCGAAGATGCTGCAAAAATATATATATCTGAAGTCTGAATAATTAAGTCCGTAGGGGTGTCTTAACACCTGGTGCCCTAAAGCCAACTGGTTTGGGAGCCACCGACCCAACACTCGCTACATAGATGGAAGATATTGTATATAAATAAAAAATAGAAAAGAAAAAATCAAAGAAAAAATAAGAAAAATGAGAAAATTATTCCATTGCTACCAAAAGGTGTTAAATCTGATAGAACTTTAGGACAAAAATATTACTCTCTTATCAACTGTACTTATGACTGTTGTGGGAAAAAAAATGAGATGTTTAATATTTTGTTGGCTGTGTATATGAAGAATGGTAAAAATAATCGGAGAATTTACTTATTCTGTAATTTAGAATGAAACAAAACAATTATTGACTTGGAGTAGAAGTTTCACCTGATTAGTCACTAACATCTTTATTCTCTTTTCGCTTGTCTTTTTACTTTTGTGTGCATTAGTTTTACTACATTTTTACTTTTGTGTAAATGTTTGTGGGTATCATTGCTGTAAACCCTCACGAGACTACAACTCGTCCACTAGGGACACCTAGGGTTTTAAAGGCTTGTTGCATATGCTAAATGCAACCGTGATCCCTACGAAAGTGGCTTAGTTTAATTTAAATTTAATTTTATTATTTTTCTCGAGGACTAGCAAAATGTTAGGTTTGAGGGTGTGATGAGCGGAAAATATATCAATATTTACCGCCCCTTTTACTAATATTTTGTTTAGTTTCTCGGGTTTGATGAACGTTTTGATGTGTTTTAGTTTATTTTGCAGATAAAATAATATTGGGACTTAATGAAATCATTTAGGACGAAATATGGGTCAAATAAGGGCAATTATTGGATTGATATTTTAATTTTGAGATTGGAAACTTGAAAGGGCGTTTTGACGAAGTGCAGTTTTGGAAATTCCAGTTTTGCGGCATCTGTCGTATTTTAGGCATAACGTTTTACTCAAATATCGGATTGAGCTGATTCAAGTTCCAGATTAAAGAAGACTCAAAGATCTACAACTTTGAAAGACATAATAATTTCGAATTCGGAAGATGTCATGCCCGAAATTGATGAACCATCCAGAAGTGTGTAGTGTGTGTATTATTAAAGTCACTTTCAATCATTTTCAAAGCAAAAAATAAATTAATAAAAATTATCAAATCATCACCAAACATGATAAGGGATTAGTGGAGCAATTAATAATGGATTTGGTGGAGCAATTAGTGGAGCAATTAATAATTGATTTGGTGGATGATTTGATGGAGGCAAAATTTTGCCTATAAATACCAAGCCATTTCATTTGTAAAATTCATACTTTCTTCTAAGGAATTCCTTAAGAATACTAAGAAGATTGTATCTTGTTTGTTTTATTATAGCTTTCAGTAATTAATTTTCGTTTTCGCACTTTCTTTTCTTTACTTTTCAGTTTTTACTTTTCGCAATTTACTTTTACGCACAGTACTTTTCTTTATTTAATTTTCAGTTTTTACTTTTCTGTAATGAGGAGGTAACTCCCCTTTGCTGGGGTAAAAGGTAAAACTTTTATTACTAATATTTAGATTAATCTCCCTTAATTATAATATATAAACTAGTTAAAACCTGACTTAACGAGGATACCACTATATTGGTCGGTTTGTAATTATTTAAATTGGTTTTAACCTGACTAAACTGGATACCGCCTGATTGGTCGGTTGGTAATTAATTATTAATTTGAATTAATCTGGATACCGCCTATATGGCTGTTGGTAATTATCATGCAAAGTTAATATATTATATTAATGGAGATATCTAAAATAGAAGTAATAAAAGTGGATCCTTTTACCTCAGCATTTTCTTTTATTGTAATTTTACTTTATTTACTTTTCAGAAATTTACTTTTCAGTATTTAATTTTTAGTATTTTACTTTATGTCTTTTCTTTTATTTAAGTTCTTACTACTTGTAATATGTGTCGTAACTAAGCCACTTATCTGGGGTTGTGATGAAATCCAATATCACCGGTTTATAAGGGGTTAAATTATAGTTTGGGTAATATAAAGGTTTATTTATTGAGTCTTAATCCTAATGCTTTTTATTTTAACTGGCCATTAATAAAATTGAACTGGTAAATCTAAAATGAACTAGACATAGGGATTTTAGGTTTAAGACCTTAGACTTAATAGCCCACGATCTTCCTTGAGGATAGATAACCCTTTAATAGATTTCCTTACAGGATAAGAATATACCTGTCGGTCGGGGGTAGCCATATAATTGGAACTTAAACTTAATGAATCCAGATAATTTGGTTGACATAGACATATGGTTCAATTGGGTTAAACTAGGTATTTGTGTCTGACCATCGACAGAGGCTTACACATAATTTAGTGTTCCAGGTTAATAAATCAATATATTACCCAACTTTAAGATAACCACTTCATCTTTAAAATGATATTGGAAGAAATCACAACCCTAGATAGTTTTAACATTAAATTTTCTTAAAATCTACTTTCGAACAATGTTATTTACTTGTTTTTAAATTTAGAATCGTCACCATTTCAAATCAATCAAACAACCTGTTAGATACTAGTAATCATTTGACCTCATAAAATTAATAGATTAGATATTAAGTCCTCGTGGGATCGATATTTTTATACTACTTGAACGATATGTGCGCTTGCGTTATACGTGTGTGTTTACGCCGGTCAATAGTTCTCATATATTTAAGTATTGGATACTTATTCAAGTGTGATAGGAGGTTCTGTTTACCAATGGTACGGGAACAGCTTCGCTCTGGATAGATCCCTCAGAATCCCATTGGTAGTATGACTATGTGCCTATGGGAATCTGAATCAGGGTAGGTGTATTTGGTCTTAACCTGAGACTTGCATCGCTAATACTTGCGACAATCAGTATACTTTGGTTTTGGTCATCCGGGGCTTTAACAGGTTCTGTGTACGCCTCTTCTGGGTATACTGAGAATCGTAGTGTATTGGGAGTGATGTCAAGATGGAAGTATCACTTCAGTCATATGGAGATGATGATCACGCAGGGATACAGAACCGGTACTCTTAAGTACTGCAGTGTTGGAGTTCTACGGTCCCAATGATCAAATAATAAGCATAAAACATACATGTGAATACAACGAGGAAGTTGCAGAATACTTACATCGATCGGTTGAGCGATGCGGTGGACAACAAAAACTTTTCTGCCCTCCTCCATGAAGCTCGGCAGTGAGCAGAATTTGATGCTCAATTTTCGGCTTTGGTCCTCCTCCAAGCTCCAAGCTTTGGTTGATGGTGATTCCAAGCTCACAAGTGGGTTTCCCTATCACATTAGGATGGCTCCTATGTGTACTAGCACTAAGGAATTTTGCTACAAAATTCCTTATCTTCTTCTTGTGTCTCACGGTGAAACCAGAAACAGAAGGCATAGTTTCAGCCCCTAGGGCGTGAGATGAAGAGAAGAAAGAGATAAGAGAGAGTTGTGTGTGTAGTGTATCTTATACACTTAAAAGAAAATCAAATACCAAAAATCAAATAAAGGTAAATGTCTTTCATTCTTACACATTTGAGTGTCCAACACTCTTTCACCAACCAACTACTTCCATCACCAAAAAGGTGATAAAGTTGACTAGTCGAAGTGATGCTTGATTTGAAGCTTGATGTGACTTGCGTGCCACAATTGAATTCTAAATACGAATGCGCTCGCAAACACTCCCGGGCTCGGGTTTGGTAATTCCAAATTAACGAATTTTTCGTTGCGACGTAATTAAATGATTATGCCTAGCGAAATCACCATTCAAGTCGCTAACGAATTAATTCTAAATTAACTCGTTCGCCCGAATTAAAATCTAATTTCATTCCGCGTCGAAATCCAATTTCGTATAATATATCGAATATATTACTTTATCGATTAATTCCAAATAATCGTTATCTCCTCTTTAAATGATATTTTATCCCAGATAAAATATCTCCGCAATTATCCCAGATTAATTTCCTCTCTCATCTAATTAATCCCATATTAATTAAAGTACGAGTCATACGTCATCGGTGAATCTTCGGGAAGCGACCCATGAGATCCCCGGATATGTTGGCAGTAAATTCGATCTGTACAAATAGTGATTAATACTATGACTAGGGATATTTAATGATTTATCCTTCGTGGATTGATACTGTCTCATATCATCTCAATCCAGGAACAAATCATAAGGACCTCCTATCATTTATACATCTTGGTGATCTAATCACAAATGATAAGAGAGCAATCTCCTTTGTCACATAGTTAATTTGTACAACAACACCATGATCTGTACAAATAGTGACGCTATGGGTCATAACTGTCCAACATGCAGTCATCAGGATAATATGACTAGGTCATGATTATCCGATTATAGAGACTAGTTTCCAGTGATCCGATATGTGCTTCGTACGGGGCAGACACAATTCCAGCCCCAGGCCTTGCATGTGACATCTGATACTGGATCGTAATACGCAATACACTGTATACTACGCCTGATAAAGATTATATATTCCTTTAAAAAATATTTCTGGAGAATTGGGTAGGCACGGTGCTTTGCTAGAAGCCAACCATGTCATGTAAATCGGTAAGAACATGGTACCGGGTACGCACGTGTTCGGATAGTCCAATGACCGTATTTACTGCCAACATATCCAGGGATCTCTTGGGTCGCTTCCTAAAGATTCACCTATGATATTTGACTCGAACAAGAATTAATCTGGGATTTAATTATGAGAGAGAAAATTAATCTGGTATTAATTACGGTAAGAATTAATCTGGGATTAATTGCGTCGAGAATTTATCTGGGATTAAATTCGTCGAGAATAGAGAACGCGATTAATTTGGAATTAATCGGCAAAATGAATTTAATAGTTAAATTAGATTTTACTATTTAATTAATTGGGCTAAAATAATATATTAGATATATTAATTGAAATTAGATTTCAATGCAGAATTAAAGTTGGATTTTAATTCGTAGAAATGAGTTAATTTAGAATTAATTCGCAAGTGACTTTAATAATAATTTTGCGATGCATTATTATTTAATTAAATTGGATTTAATTATGTCGTAACGGCAAATTCGTTTAATTCGAAATTAAACGAACTCGGGCGGGCCCGAGCGAAGTTGCGTGTTGGATTGTCCGACTTAAATTTGGAATTTAAAGTGGGGCCTACCAACTTACATCAAAGTGTTTGACATTTGATGGAATTTGGTAATGGTTGAGTGTAAAGCTTAGATTGCTTATAATTCACTCAAACCAAAACCAACACTCAACCTAATATAAATTAACAAGTCAAACTTTGGAAGTTTGAGATGTTACTATTCACATCATTTCATTTTTCTCTCTTCTCCCTCAATGCCGAGCATGATTCCTCTTCTTCATGGAATTTTGTTGCAAAATTCTTCAATGCTAGCAAATCAAGAGACAAATGAAGGTGATAGGGAAACCAATCCTAGAGTTTGGAATTCAATTTGAAGGCTTGGTGCTTCCATTACATCCACGGAAATTTTGATTTTCTCTACCAAGCATTGTGAGTATTTCCTCAACTCCTCTTGTTTATTCACACACAAATGAACTTAGAGATCTTGTGGCATGTTCTAGGAACACTAACACTTCATCCCTCGTTTCACGTGCAACCGAGCATAGATTGGAAAAATCATCACTGCTATCTTGTAGTACTCACCGAGAGCTTCGATTTAGCGGGTGGCTCGGGTCATGAAATGAAACGACGAGTCGGGTCGGGAAAATTCAACTCGCATGTTTCCCTCATTTTTCTCGCTGGTGTCGGCGCAACCCCTGGCTGGTCACGCCGGTCGGAGGTGGCCAGCAGGCCGTCGGCACGACCATGAGAGCTCCAAATCGTGCTTGGGGATGGAGGGATCATGTGGGTGATTTGGTGAAGTTTGCCATTTTTTTAATATTTAGAAACTCAGAGGTATTTATAAGAAAGTTTTTGAAATTTAGGTTCAGAACCCCGCAAAATTACAATCAAGTCCCTCTCATGGAATTTTATCAAAAATTCACATTTTGGAAGCCCTTCTGATATAAATTTCGAAAAGTATTCAACACGAAAGTTGTTCGTCTCGAACAAACGAGTCCGATGGTTCAAAAAACAACTCAGTCGGAGTTCGTTTTCTATCGTTATAGCCGAAACAAGAAACTTTTACGTGTATAGCGATATAAATAAAAATCGCATAACCGGTTCTCGAAATCACACGTTTTCGAACGCGACAAATTTTCACTTTAAAATATTCCAATCTATTTTCTAACACAAAACTTCTTATTTTCGAATAGCATCACGCCCTGAATTCTAAACTTTAATTAGGAAATCTTTTAGAACCATTTCGAAAAAATATTCGGGATATTACAAGTACCGTCCCCCTAGTCCTGAAACACATGTGCACATACCTGATGTATCCTTCAACTCCAAAATCAAAATAAAAATCATTTGTATCATAATTAATTACATTTCTCAAAACACTTTTGATAACAATATCATCAAAATCCTTGGAGCTCAAAATCTCAAATCTCTTAAATATCTTATACTTTTCTTTAAGTAGCATAAAAGTAATAAAGAACTAAATATCATATGGAAATCGTAAAACATTGAAACAATTAGGAAATCTCTACTCTAATGGAGTTTCTAAAGCTTGTATTCTTCTTCTTGAGCTTCTTTTGAGTTGTATTATACTTGATTGTGCTAGAAATTAATTGAGAAAATAAAAGAAATTTGCAAGCTTCTCAAGTGTAGTGTTCGGCCAAAAAGGGGGTAGTTGTTTCCTTTTTATTTATGAAAAAAAATATAAAATGTTTTTATATATTTTAATTTCCAAACAAAATTTAGTTAATCAAAATTCTATCTATTATGTAGAGAATTTGAATATGTAAAATCTCATATTTTAAGTGAGAAATCAACAAATTTAGTATTGACTCTTGTGCGATCTTCCAAGTAAGGAAAATATCTTTCGAAGTATTTAGTCCTCTCTCTAGAGATCATACATCCTTATGTGGAGGAACCCTAGATAAATCTTCACTCAACCATTTATCACTATAATACCTTCAATTTATAAAAATATATTTATTTTGTTAGACTTTTTCATACATAAAAAAATAATTGAACGTAAATAATAGAAATAAATATTTCATTGGATTTAATGAATGAGCCAAAGAATAGAGAGGTGTATTATTCTTTAGCCAATGATCAATTAGAATTATGTAAACCATGTCCCAAAAAGACGATTACTCATTTAATATTTTGCCTTCCTGCTTGATGTAATATCCCGAGTTTTTCATAACACTGTTGGAATGTTTTCGAATTAAAGATAAGGATTTGGAACGGAATGGTAATCGAAAATTGGAGTTTATGTGTTGGGAAATAGTTCGGAATATTTTAAAGTGAAGCTTGGTCGTATTGGAAAACGCGTGATTTCGAGAACCAGTTAAGCGAATTCTGATTTTATCATTCTACGCATAAAGATTCTTGTTTCCGTTATAAAACTTTCAAATGAATTCTGATTGAGCTGATTCTTAAACCATCAGACTCGTTTTACCGAGACGAACAACTTTCATGTTGAACACTTTTCGAAATTTATATTAGAAGAGCTTCAAAAATGAGATATTTCTAGAAAATTCCACGGCATGGACCTGTTTGTAATTTCACGGGGATCTCAACGTAAATTTCAGAAATCTTCATGTAAATAGCCCATTGTTTTCTCTAATTGCAGAATGGGCATAAGCTTCACATCCTCTCCATCCACCCCCTCCCTGTGTTTTTGGATGAGGCTTGCGCCAGTGGCCAGCCGGCCACCGCCGGCCGACGCATCGGCACAGAAAGTACCGTCAGCCCACCCCCAACCTCCAGCTGCTGGTGGCCGGCCAAGAGACGTCGGAATCCGGTGAAACAATGTGAAGAACGTGCGCACATGGGTTTGTTGATCCCGGCTCATCACTTCATTTGACGACCCGAGCCACCAGTCAAATCAAAGCTCTCAAAGAGTACTAAAAGTTGGCATTGACAGATTTTCCGTTTCGTGCACGGTTGCACGCGAAACTGTTAGTGTCCTAGAAATGCCCAAGGTCTCTAAACATGATATCTGTGTGAATAAATCAAATGGAGTTGCGGAAATACTCACTTCGATCGGATGAGAAAAATTCAAAACTTTATTTGAAGATGAAGCTCCAAGCCTTGCATTTGAGTTCCAAACTCTTGGGTGAGTTTCCCTTTCACCTTTCTTTGACTCCTTTAAGTGCTAGCTTGAACAAAATTTTGTGAATCAAAAATTTTCTCTAAGGAAGAGAGAGTCACGATTTTGGGAGAGGAAAGAAGAGAATGAATAGTGTTGGTTGTTCCAAAAAATTGGTTGTTGTGTAATTAAAGTGCCACACTTAATTTTGCCAACGACTTCCATCACACTTTGACAAGTTGATGTAAGTCAAGTGGGTCCCACCACTTTTAAATTAGAAATTCAAGTTAGCTTACACAACAAGACTTGGGCCCGGGTTCGTTTAATCCGATTAAACAAATTTCCCGTCGCTACATAATTAAATCCAATTTAATTAGATAATTATGCCTCGCAAAATTATTACGAAAGTCGCTTACAAATTAATTCCAAATTAAATCGTTCGCTTGAATTAAAATCCAATTTTAATTCCATATTGAAATCCAATTTCAATTAATATATCCAATATATTATTTTAGCCCAATTAAATAAATTAAATAGTAAAATCCAATTTAACTATTAAATTTATTTTACCGATTAATTATAAATTAATCGCGTTCTCTCTTCTAGACGAATTTAATCCCAGATAAATTCTTACCGTAATTAATTCCAGATTAATTCTCTCTCTCATAATTAATCCCAGATTAATTCTGTTCGAGTCAAATGTCATCGGTGAATCTTTGGGAAGCGACCCAAGAGATACCTGGATATGTTGGCAGTAAATACGGTTGTCGGATTATCCGAACATGCGTACCCCATACCACGTTCTCACCAATTTACAAGACATGGTTGGCTTCTAGCAAAGCACCGTGCCTACCCAATTCTCCAGAAATATATTCAACATGGAATATATATAATCTGTATCAGGCGTAGTATACAATGTATTGCGTAATACAATCCAGTATCGGATGTCACATGCTAAGCCTAGGGCTGGAATTATGTCTGCCTCGTACGAAGCATATATCGGATCACTAGCAACTAGTCTCTGTAATCGGATAATCATGACCTAGTCATACTATCCCGATAGCTGCAGGATTTAAGAGTACTAGTTCTGTATCCATGTGTGATCATCATCTCCATATGACTGAAGTGATACTTCCATCTTGACATCACGCCCAATACACTACGATTCTCAGTATACCCAGAAAAGGCGAACACAGAACCTGTTAAAGCTCCGGACGACCAAAACCAAAGTATACTGATTATCAGAAGTATTAGCGATGCAAGTCTCTGTTGGTCTACTCTAAGCTTCCCAAGATCATTCATCAAGCATGAAACAAGTGTAAATACAATCATAGGAGGTGCGGAAAACTCACAAGGATTGATTTAGATGCGGTGATGACCAAAAACGAATTGCCTTCTCCAAGCTCGGAAGTGGCAGTGGCTCTCACGGCAGTCCACCATTTGGCTCCTCCAAGATTCAGCCATGGATGTCCTTTGAAGCTCCAAGCTTGTGTTGAACCTTCATGCTCATTGGTAAGCTACCTTATCACCTTCGCATAACTTCGGAGTGCTAGCTCTCAAGAAATTTGCCACAAATTTCTAACACTTTTGCTTCCCTCATTCACGATTTTTGCAGAAGAAAAACAGTGAAGAAATGCCTCTAAGGCCGAGAGAGAAAGATGAAGAAAATGGCTCCAAAAATCGTGAGCAATGAGAGAGAAGAGGGAAAAAGAAATGTAATAGGTTTTATTAATTTGTTTTCCCAAAACAAATAAAACATATATACCAAAACGTTTTCCAAAAAGCAAAGCATTAAATGCTTTCAATCAATACACATCAACTCACATCAATCAATTGTCAACTTGTCACATCACTCAAAGTGACATGTGATTTGACGCTTGATGTGACTAATGATTTGACGCTTGATTTGACTTGCGTGCCGCACTCGAATTCGAAATGCGAATGCGCTCGCAAACAATCCTGGGCTCGGGTTCGCTAATTCCAAATTAACGAATTTCCGTTGCGACGCAATTAAACGATTACGCCTAGCGAAATCACTATTCACGTCGCTAACGAATTAATTCTAAATTAATTCGTTCGCCCGAATTAAAATCTAATTTTAATTCCGCGTCGAAATCCAATTTGGTATAATATATCAAATATATTATTTTATCGATTAATTCCAAATTAATCGTTCTCTCTCTTTAATTGATATTTTATCCCAGATAAAATATCTCCGTAATTAATTCCAAATTAATTTTCTCTCTCTTTAAATTAATCCCAGATTAATTAAAGTGCGAGTCATACATCATCGGTGAATCTTCGGGAAGCGACCCATGAGATCCCCTGATATGTTGGCAGTAAATCGGGTCGTCGGACTATCCGAACACGTAAGTACCTCGTACTACGTTTATACCGATTTACAAGACAAGGTTGGCCTCTAGCAAAGCGCCATGCCTACCCAATTCTCCAGAAATATCCTTACAGGAATAAAGGATCTGTATCAGGCGTAGTATACGTAGTATTGCGTATTTCTGTCCAGTATCGAATGATCACGTGCTAGGCCTGGGGCTGGAATTGTGTCTGCCCCGTACGAAGCACATGTCGGATGTCTGGTAACTAGTCTCTATATCGGATAACTATGACCTAGTCATATTATCCCGATGACTGCAGTACTTAAGAGAACCAGTACCGTATCCTACATGACCATCATCTCCATATGACTGGAGTGACACTTCCGTCTTGACATCACACCCAACACACTACGATTCTCAATATACCCAGCATTGGCGTACACAGAACCTGTTAAAGCCCTGGACGACCGCAACCAAAGTATATTGATTGTCGCAAGTATTAGCGGTGCAAGTCTCAGGTTAAGACCAAATACACCTACCCTGATTTCGGACTTCCATAGAAACATAGCATACTACCAATGGAATTTCGAGGGGGTCTATCCAGAGCGAAGCTGTTTCCCGTACCATCGGTAAAACACAACCTCCTATTACACTTGAATGAGTATCCTATACCAAAATATATGAGAACTATGTCGTTGTGCCCTCACAACGCGCACAAGTGTAATACTAGTCTTTTACGTATTTATCGATGTCCAATCTCGATAATACTTTGACTAGGATATTTAATGATTTATCCTTCGTGGACTGATACTGTCTCATATCATTCTCCGTCCAGGAACAAATCATAGGGACCTCCTATCATTTTATACATCTAGGTGATCTAATCACAAATGATAAGAGTGCAATCTCCTTTGTCACATAGTTAATTTGTACAACAACACCATGATCTGTACAAATAGTGACGCTATGGGTCATAATTGTCCAACAATCTCCCACTTGGCCTATAGCCAGTCACTCGAGTGCTTGACACCCGAACTATGTACGGTTGGCTCAAACTGCTGAGAAATGCTTTCGTCAGCGGATTTGCATGATTATCTTCTGATGTGATTTATTCGATCATCACATCGCCGCGATGTATGATCCGAACGAATCAGATGATTATCGAAGTATGTATCTGGATCGTTGATGAGACCATTAATTCTTTAGCCTGTGCTCGAGCCTAGCTCAGCTGCTAACAGAATTATATCTAATCTAATTAGATTTATTATCGACCCAGAAGGCTTCTATTGCCGCTTCAGCTGCAGCAATAACCCGCATTTGTTGTTTATTCGGTAACAGTATCTTGCTTGGAAAATTTCTAGCTCACTGTTCCGTCATTCAAACTTTATAGTACCGTTTTCGACTTATAGTCGTCTTTATCGGTTAGGAAACCTGCAGCAGTGATCCCAGTCACTTCAAGTTCTCTTTCTCCAAGGATTAAGACATCATCCTTAGTTCTCTAAGAATCTAACGGATGTTCTTAACATCAATCCAGTGACTATCACTTGGATTGGCCTGTTTGTGACTTCATATGCTCAAAGCGTATGAGACACCAGGTAGCGTACATTTTTCAATGTACGATTTCTCGGAGAGTATTCGAAAGCCAAGCTTTCGCCGATAGTTTATATGGGAATATCATTTCCAAGAAATGACATATTATCATTATTTTATAGGACAGCCACTGTCAGTGCGCTCCCACTAACCCTCTTGTATACACAAGAATCTTTTCGTTTTGAATTAAATCATAAACTATTATGATTACATCAAAATGATAATTCCAAGAACCTATGCCTGCTTCAATCCAAACATGGATCGAATAACCTGCAAACCTTGTTTGCTAGTTTTGGTACGACAAAACCGACAGGATGTTGTAAACATCCTCCAAAAGGTTTCCTTTTCAGGAAAGCGATTTTCCCGCTCAGCTATCATATTTCATCTAATGAGACATGCAGCATTAGCAAGCATTATCCAAATGGATTTACCATGGCAAGAGTTAAAAGGTTGAATCGTAATCAACACAATGTTGATAACGATACCTTTCGACTAAAAGCCTAGCTTTATACGTTGGTATGTTGCCATCCATGTACGTCTTCCTTGAAGACTTATAGAGTACCAATAGGCACAATGCCTTGCGGTACATCAACTAATATCCAAACTTGTTGATATACATGGAATCCATTTCGGATTCATGACACTTTGTCATAATAGGGAGTCGATACCACTTCCTCATACGTAGTCGGTTGGTATACCTCAATAAGATTGACATCTTCATGAGGTGAGATCAGAAACCCATACCCCAGGTTGTTTTTTGAATCTCTCCGACATACGCGATTCTTGTGTATTCGAAGATTATTGGTAATAGTTTCATCCTTGACGAACTATTTATGTTCCATTTAAGGATCTGTGCCTGGAATAGTATTACTCCGATTTTCATCGAGTTTTACTATCCTCCCACTTACCACTGCATATCGGTATTCCTCTTAGGAAAACCACATGGTGAGCAACAATCTAATTGTTCTCATGTGAGATGTATAAGTACAATACTTATGGTATCCCTAGGATAACCTATAATTGGCACTTATCCAATTTGGGTTTTAGTTTGGTATCATCCAAACGTATGCCTAGCATACCCAAATTTCCAGGAATGAGAAACCCGGTTTCTTTCCCGTTCATATCTAATATGAAATCTGTCAAACAGATTTTAAAGGAACCTTATTCAAAATAAGTTATTGCACTGTTTAAAGCTTATCCGTTGAAGGAAATGGTAGCTCAGAGCGACTCATGATTAACCTTATCATGTCCAACAAAATTTGGTTACTCAATTCGGACACATCGTCACTTTGACGTGTTCCGTGAGGAGTCCTCATTTGAAAGAATACTTTACTCTTTCAAGTATATTAGAAACTTATTGTCTAAGTATTTTCCATTACGGTCTAACCGTGACGGTTTAATACTTTAGCCGATCTGTTTGTCTATTTTGTGTCGAAACTGTAAAAGTTTCCAATTTGTGTTCTTCAAAAGAAACACATAACCATAACGCGATGCCACATCCGTAAGGTCACGAAATATTCATATCCACATCTAGCCTAGCTAGACATGGGCCCACTTGCTTCACTATGAACTAGGGCTATCAGATCGATGGCATTTACACTTTTACCAAGTAAATAGTGTTTTAGGCACTTTGCCCAATAAACTAGATTCGCAGACTTTATTTGATTGGAATCAAATTAGTCCTGGTACCCACTCTTCAAAAGTGCGGATATACGAGTCTTGTTTGATTGTGTCCCAGACAACAATGCCACATGTCAGTTTCTCCTGATCAAATCAGTTTGAGCTATTTGTTTGTCATGTTATATTTTGAGATTTATTTATATTCAAAATATAAATTCTGTTATTCACATCTAATGTGTTTATCTCAATATCATCTTTATATAATAAAACACTTTAGTGTTCCAGAATATAAAGGTTCACCCGCAGCGGGTTATTCACTGATATAAAGATAATGTTTCTAGTCAAACTAGTTACATTATAACAGTTTCCTAATTTAGATACACACCCGAGGGTAGTTCCTAAAATTAGGTTTCTACGGTTAAAACAGCGACTTTCTTCCCGTTTCCAATTCGCAGATTAATCTCTATTGAAGTCAGTATCCTGTTCATAACAGATTCTGAACATCAATATATATATATATATATCACACTAAGTATCTAAAATCCAATTTTAAATACTAGTAATGAATATACTTATGACAATCACATTTGAAGTCAGAGCCTTGCTCGTCTTCTATTCCTTCATGTCTGCTTTGTCCAAACGGCAGTCACGCTTCCGTGATCCTGTTTGCCACAGTTAAGGCAGACATTTTTGGGATATGTCATTTATCTTCATAGAAGATTATAATGATTTTGCCTTTGCCTTTTTCCATATTCCGGTAGCCTTTGGCCAAGCCTCGGGTTTCTAGAATATCGAAGTAAGGTGTGCCTTGCACTACTTGCCTAATTGCAAAGTTTGACTTTTATCTCCTTGAGAATAGTCATTAACTCTCCAAGAGTTATCAATTGCAATTTTAGTACTTCTAAAATCTAAACATAGATTTATGAATATCCTTCAATTTCGTCATCATACTTTTAAGGATCTAATCCTTAGTTCTGATTCAGAAATTAAGGAGTCTACTGCGACAAGCTTAATGGATTAAGCACTTAAGTTATCATTACATAAATCTTCCAAAGATTATGCTCTACTATTTGCTTAACTCCGGGCTTAGGCTTAATATATTATTTTATCAAATAAAATAACTTATTATTTTTCCAGGACCATCCTGAAATAATTCCCAATTTGAAAAGTTATAGTCGTTTAAATATATTTTCACCAAGGATTATGTTTTAAACACTAATCTTTCATTTATCTTGATTCTAATAGTCCAACTATTTAATCAACGATTTGTGGTACTATTTATTATAATGATTATTATAGTCCAACTATATAATCAAATATAATTTAAATTAATTAACCTCAATTACATTGATTACTATAATCCAATTATAAAATCAACTGTAAATTGAAATTAATTAATTCAAATATATTGATTACTATAATAATTATATAATCAACTATAATACAGTCCAACTGCTTTAATTAAAACAACAATTTAAATATTAGTCCAACTAACATTTAATTGATTTGACGAATGATATTTGAATGAGCGCGTATGGCAAGTAATTAAACGAATATTGCAAATTCAATTCTTGCCTCCCACTATTTTTCGGCGAGCCTCTAACCCTCTGTCGAGTACTCGGGAAACCGTGTTTCCTAGTGGGCTAGGATCCCGTTAAATATCACACAATCTTGACTTTGGCCAACAAATTGTATGATAATTAACTAGGTAGATCTATAAGATCGATTGGATCCAATCCAATTCCTAGATCCGGTAGGGGGACATCCAAGTCCGAAACATATATCTTATATATGCCAATACATCCAATGTATTACCTAACCTTTTTCCTCTGAATCAACTAATCCTTGGCTTTGGCACAACAAACTTAGTGATCCCAGTCAAGCGGGACCCATTGACCATGGAAAGCTTCGTAATCAATGTCGATGGACAAGAAGTGGTCTTGACTTTGGCCAACAAACCACAACTTGGACAAGACACTGATATGGAACAAAGCCTTCGTGATTCAAACACATCCTCGACGGACAAAGGCCTTGACTTTGGCCAATAAGCCAATGCCAGTCTCGGATCTTGAGTGAGAATCACTCAATGGAAGGAAAAAAGCTTAATATTGTTTGAGGATTTTTCGCGTGCAAATTGGCAACCAATTTATTATCTTTGTTAAGGTCTCATCATCATACACCCTTAAACATGCATTCTAAACACATAATAAAGCGCATATGAAAGTAATAATGATATGTGGATGGATACTTTACACATTGATCCTAAATCAAATCTTTCACTTTCTCTCTCCCGCTAGCACATGTATTACTTCTACACATTGCACTACACTTCTAAAGAAACCTCATTTACATTGAGGGGAATAGGTGAGAAGAGAATACAAAGAATAGAGAGGTAATAAGGCTGGACTCGCAGGTCCAATTAATAAATCAAATTTATTACAACAATTTCTAAAATTGTCCCACCCATCTAATATCCATCCGATATACATTATTCATGCATCGCAACCATGTATTCACACAAGCATGTTATCAATCAATCTAATCAAATTAATTAATCTGATAATTAGTGACCATCCAATGTTCAAACAACGATTTGATTTTGCTCGAGTCAAACTCGTTTTGTGAATAAGTGCTCAAAGTACGAATTCTCGAATTAAATTAAACTACATAATTAAATCCAATTTAATATGTATTTAATCCAAATTCATTATTTAATTCCAAATTAAATATTACACTTTATTAATAAACCTTTACGACTTAAATTCCAAATTTAATCGTTACGGGTCTCAAAGCCCGATTAATATCCAATATTAATTTAATTAAAGTCCAATGGGCTTTTAATTAATTTCTTGAGGCGTGGACTTTTGGTCAACTCGGGTCAAACCGATAACCAAAATCCAATCCGGGAGTTACCCCATAAGCCCAGAAATCAATTTAGGCCCATTAGGCCCAATTAAACTTTAAAGGTTCATTAGGCTTTATGGATGCGGTTTTGGGCCTAATTGGATCCAACCAACTTTGCCTAAACCCAACTTTGTACAACAAAGCCCAATAAACCCAATAACAACTTAACAAGCCCAAATCCAATTTTAAGCCCAACTAATTTAATTCAAAAATTCCAAATTTCTCAATTAAATTACCTAAAGTGTATAGCAATATTAATTACCCAAATCAATATATCCAAAACACCAAATTTATACAATTAATCATGCTTATCATTAAGAAAACATGTCCAACACATTTTGATCAAAATCAAACCTAATTAACATGCATATATGTCTCGGCTAAAGGGGAAAATCATGCCCAAATCAAATTCAATCCAATTAAATTCAATTCAACATTAATTCAACATCCCCAAATGATTTCCAACACATCCAATGATCAAAAATCAAAAAAACCAAGACAATATAGGGTTCAAGTATTTTCGGCCAACACAAGCAAAATTGGGGAAAATTGTTCCAAACACGTTTTCATCAAATTGATCCAATCAATCATCAATTCAACAACATTTAAGCATACTAATTCATCCAATTTCATTAAATCATGCCCAAATTCGTTTTGCCCAATTTTAACCCTAAAATCAATTTCATGCTTTCAAAGGCTCAAGATATCATTGTTGGTCTACTCTAAGCTTCCCAAGATCATTCATCAAGCATGAAACAAGTGTAAATACAATCATAGGAGGTGCGGAAAACTCACAAGGATCGGTTGAGATGCGGTGATGACCAAAAACGAACTACCCTCTCCAAGCTCGGCAGTGGCAGTGGCTCTCACGGCAGTCTACCATTTGGCTCCTCCAAGATTCGGCCATGGATGTCATTTGAAGCTCCAAGCTTGTGTTGAACTTCCATGCTCATGGGTAAGCTACCCTATCACCTTCGCATAACTTCGTAGTGCTAGCTCTCAAGAAATTTGCCACAACTTTCTCACACTTTTGCTTCCCTCATTCACGGTTTTTGCAGAAGAAAAACAGTGAAGAAATGCCTCTAAGGCCGAGAGAGAAAGATGAAGAAAATGACTCCATAAATCGTGAGCAAGGAGAGAGAAGAGGGAAAAAGAAATGTAATAGGTTTTATTAATTTGTTTTCCAAAAATAAATAAAACATATATACCAAAACTTTTTCCAAAAAGCAAAGCATTAAATGCTTTCAATCAATACACATCAACTCACATCAATCAATTGTCAACTTGTCACATCACTCAAAGTGACATGTGATTTGACGCTTGATGTGACTAATGATTTGACGCTTGATTTGACTTGCGTGCCGCACTCGAATTCGAAATGCGAATGAGCTAGCAAAAAATCCCTGGCTCGGGTTCGCTAATTCCAAATTAACGAATTTCCGTTGCGACGCAATTAAACGATTACGCCTAGCGAAATCACTATTCATGTCGCTAACGAATTAATTCTAAATTAATTCGTTCGCCCGAATTAAAATCTAATTTTAATTCCGCGTCGAAATCCAATTTGGTATAATATATCAAATATATTATTTTATCGATTAATTCCAAATTAATCGTTCTCTCTCTTTAATTGATATTTTATCCCAGATAAAATATCTCCGTAATTAATCCCAGATTAATTTTCTCTCTCTTTAAATTAATCCCAGATTAATTAAAGTGTGAGTCATACGTCATCGATGAATCTTCGGGAAGCCACCCATGAGATCTCCGGATATGTTGGCAGTAAATCGGGTCGTCGGACTATCCGAACACGTAAGTACCTTGTACTACGTTTATACCGATTTACAAGACAAGGTTGGCCTCTAGAAAAGCGCCATGCCTATCCAATTCTCCAGAAATATCCTGACAGGAATAAAGGATCTGTAACAGGCGTAGTATACGTAGTATTGCGTATTTCTGTCCAATATCGAATGATCACATGCTAGGCCTGGGGTTGGAATTGTGTCTGCCCCGTACGAAGCACAAGTTGGATGTCTGGTAACTAGTCTTTATATCGGATAACTATGACCTAGTCATATTATCCCGATGACTGCAGTACTTAAGAGAACCAGTACCGTATCCTACGTGACCATCATCTCCATATGACTGGAGTGACACTTCCGTCTTGACATCACACCCAACACACTACGATTCTCAATATACCCAGCATTGGCGTACACAGAACCTGTTAAAGCCCTGGACGACCGCAACCAAAGTATATTGATTGTCGCAAGTATTAGCGGTGCAAGTCTCAGGTTAAGACCAAATACACCTACCCTGATTTCGGACTTCCATAGACACATAGTCATACTACCAATGGAATTCCGAGGGGGTCTATCCAGAGCGAAGCTGTTTCCCGTACCATCGGTAAAACACAACCTCCTATTACACTTGCATGAGTATCCTATACCCAAATATATGAGAACTATGTCGTTGTGCCCTCACAACGCGCACAAGTGTAATACTAGTCTTTTACGTATTTATCGATGTCCAATCTCGATAATACTCTGACTAGGGATATTTAATGATTTATCCTTCGTGGACTGATACTGTCTCATATCATTCTCCGTCCAGGAACAAATCATAGGGACCTTCTATCATTTTATACATCTAGGTGATCTAATCACAAAAGATAAGAGTGCAATCTCATTTGTCACATAGTTAATTTGTACAACAACACCATGATATGTAAAAATAGTGACGCTATGGGTCATAATTGTCCAACAGTCTCAGGTTAACACCACATGAACCTACCCTGATTCGGATTCCCATAGAGACATAGTCATATTACCAATGGGATTCCGATGGGTCTATACAGAGCGAAGCTGTTCCCGGTCCAACGGCTAACAGAACCTCCTATCACACTTGCATAAGTGTAGGACCAGAAATCGATGACGCTGTTCCGGGGCTTGCGGCCCGGTCGGGAGTACGGATTAGCTCGCGGGGGACTAAACCAGAGAAATAAATGGAGTCGCCACCCAGTGTGAACTGGGAAATGATTAAAGGCCACACTCACCCATCGCAAGGGAAGACCTCAAACCGTTGGGTTTGTAATGGTCCCTTACTTATGCCAATTGTAATAAAGTGATTAATGCAATAATATAACCAAGTCTTATGCAACACATGTAAGATGATTCAAATGACATACATGAAACATGATAATGCATATAATCATAAATAACCGAAGAGAACAAAACAAATGCGGAATAATAAAACAACAATAAATGGAAATTAAATAAGAAATGATAAATGTCTAATAATGCGGAATAATAAATATGTGGCCAAAGAACTCGGTCGTTTTCAATATAAGACTTTGCATACCCGGTTGGACGTATTCCACGTCCAACCGAGCATGCCGTTTCCAGTACGATAAAATAAAATATAACAAAGGGTGCCCTCAGGTCTTACCTTTTAAGTCGCTTCTTGGAAGTGCGCTACGTGGTCGTCGGAAGGGTTAACGCTTCCCCTGTTTTCACTGGTTCACTGTTTTCTCTATTTTCACTCCCTGTTTCCGCTCATTATTTTCAACCACTGTTTCCACTATTTTGTTGCTGTTTTGGTGATTTTTTGAACTGTTTAAGGGCTATTTTTTGGGCAATTTTCCGAGCTGTTTTGGGGACTGTTTTTGGTGAATTTGTTCACTATTTTTTACGTACGCAGGGGGTTTGTCGCCGAGGGATGTGTCATTTTGTTGGCTAGGAAAATAGGGGAGTTGTTCAGGTGAACCAGGTCTGTGCGTGTTGAATGAAGGCAGCATTTTTGGCAGTTTGTGGCCTTCACGTATGCATGGGGTTAGTGGTCTTTGGCTTTTGCCCTAGTGTGGTTCACGTGGGCTGCTTAAAGGCTGTTTTGTTTTGTCGGTTTAGGGTTAGTTTTTGGCTTTGATTTGTGTGTGTGCTGTGTCCAAGGTGTGTCAAAAGAAGAGAGGACCGAGAAGTAAAAGAGAAGACTTAGGGTTTTTTTTTGTTGCTTCTCGTGAGTGTGTGCGTGCAAAGGGTATGAGGTTTGTTGTTGTGCGTTGGTCAGTGGCTCAGTTGTGTTGATGTTTTCTTTGGTTATAGGGCTTTAAAGATTTGTTGTTTTTTTTGTTTGGTCAGCTTGCAGGGCAAGGCGTGAAGGGTGTATGGCCGAGATAAGAGAGAGCGTGAATAAAAGAGAGAGAAGGGGGCTGCGTGGTCTGTTCTGGTTTTTGTGAGTACCGAGAGAGGGTTCTTGTAGAGAGAATAGTGCGTTTGTGAGACTGCTTAGGGGTTTCTGATTGTTGTTATGTGGTTTCAAGTTGAGAGAGGATGCTATTAGGGTTCTTCTTTGTGAGATGCGTGAAGGTGGGTTGGCTTGAGTGGAAAGCTGGGCGTGTGAGAGAGATTTCTTAGAGGAGGATATGTTTAGGGTTTGTGAATTATTTGGTTGTTGCGTGAAGCTTTGAAGGAGAGTGGGGTTGCTGTGTATGAGCTGTGCGTGAAAGAGGAGAGCTCATTCACGGCAATCATAAAACTAAAAACCCTCTCATTCCAGACTAGCCTCTACACTCTTCCTTCTTCCCCTAGAGACTGACTTCTCACCACTGTCCTACAGTCTGGCAACTCCACGGTAATCATCAAACTAAAAACCCTCCCATGCTAGAGGCTTCTGTTTTGGACTCGGTTTAAAGGCTGATTTTCACTGTTTGGCTCACGATTTTTGGGTGATTCACGGTCACGGTTTCAGGGTATTGACGTGATTTGTGAGTTGTTGTTAAATGGGCTACTTAGTGGGTTCTTTTGTTGCTGTTTTCGTGAGTGAAAGGCTTTAGGGTTTATTGGCTATGTTTGTTGTTGTTATTCACGGCTTGCAAGGTGTCAATGGGCAGTTTGAGTGAGGCATGTGTTCGTGTGTTTGAGAGGCATGTGGGAGTCAGTTTAGTCGGCAGCTAAGGGGCTGAGTGTGCTGAGGTTTAACGTGATCAGGGGCCGTCGGTTGCATGGAGTATTTGTATTGTGATGGGGGCAGGTTGATTTGTTGGAAGTGTGACGTTATGCGTTTGCTGTTTGGCCGTGAAGGGGGCAGCTCGTGAGTGGTTTGCGTGAGTGGGGTTGTTGCTTGTGGCTACGTGAGTGAGCCGATAAAGGATGATGGATGAGGGCCGAGAGGTGAGAGAGAGAGAAGAAGCTTGGGGTTTTCAAGTCTGCATGCGTGAGGAAGAGAGATGATGATGGAGGAGAGGTTAGGCGTGAAAATTGAATGTGTCTAGGGTTTTTACCGTGAATGAGCTCTAGCGTCTAAGGGTTTGGCTTTGGGTGTCTTTTTATAGGAGAGGGTGAGGGTTGTCCTTGTACGGGAAGGAAAGAAATATTGTGTAATTATGGGGATATCTATTTAGTTTGTTATAAGGAAAAATGATCTCTTTAATTTAGGGAGATGATTTGTTTTAGTTTAGGACAAGGATTTATGGGATTTGATTTGATTTGTTTAATTTAGGCATGAGATTTTATTTGATTTATTTAATTTAGGCATGCGATTTATTTATATTAGGAATGTGATTTAATTTGATTTTAACATGTGTTTAATGTGTTGGGTATTTTTTGGATGGGTTTGATGGGCTTGGGCGTGTGATTGGTTCTTGGTGGGCTTGGGCGTGTGATTGATGGTGTGTGGGCCAATGATGAATTTTAAAATAGAGATCCAACGAGCGAACCTGAAGCTAAGCAAACGAATTAAATCCAACAAAGTATTGATTTTTGAATTTTCCCTTCCGACGTCTGTTTCCCGCGACTTCCGTGACTTATCGGGTAATGCCTCCATACGAGGCTCATCATCGGGACTTATGCAAAAATGTAGTGCCTACAGTCGCCCCCACTTTGATGGGACTTGTACAGTGTGTGACAGTGACAATCCTATCAAGGTTATACAATGCATTTTTACTTACCTGGCTTGCCAGCTGCTACCTAACTTGCTGTTGTTCTGAGATGTTTCAAGCTGAGTTGATCTGGTGGTGATGTGTTGCGATCCCTAAGGTTCATCCCTGCAAGATGTTGTGATCTCTAGGATTTATTACCGAACTGAGCTGATGTGAGGTGGTTCATTCCCGAACCATTACTTGAGGTGGTCCATTCGCGAATCGTTACTGTGAGGTGGTCCACTCCCGAACCATTACTGAGTTAAGATGAGGGTCTTGTTCCCGAATTGTGATGAGGGTCTTGTTCCCGAATTGAGATGAGGGTCTTGTTTTTGAATTGAGTTGAGATTGATGGCGAGGTGCTGTGACCCCTGGGTCTTGTTCCCAAACCACCGAGTGGGTTTTGTTCCCGAAGTGAGCTGAAGGTCTTGTTCCCTAATTGAGTTGTGGGTCTTGTTCCCGATTGTGGGTGTTGTTCCCAAATTGAGTTGCGGGTCTTGTTCCCGATTGTGGGTCTTGTTCCCAAATTGAATTGCGGGTCTTGTTCCCTATTGTGGGTCTTGTTCCCAAATTGAATTACAAGTCTTGTTCCCGATTGTGGGTCTTGTTCCCAAATTGAATTGCGGGTCTTGTTCCCGATTATAAGTATTGTTCCCAAATTGAATTACGGGTCTTGTTCCCGATTGTGGGTCTTGTTCCCAAATTGAATTGCGGGTCTTGTTTCCGATTATGGGTCTTGTTCCCAAATTGAATTGCGGGTCTTGTTCCCGATTGTGGTCTTGTTTCCAAATTGAATTGCGGGTCTTGTTCCCGATTGTATTGCGGGTCTTGTTCCCGATTGTGGGTCTTGTTCCCAAATTGAATTGCGGGTCTTGTTCCCGATTGTGGGTCTTGTTCCCAAATTGAATTGCGGGTCTTATTCCTGATTGCTTATAATATGGGCCTCGGCCCTGAGATTCATTCCCGAAAACTGCTTGTCTTTACTGCCTTTTTCCTTTTCTTCAAAACCTGCGAACAAAAAAATAACAAAAAATGTGTGTATGTGACGTGTATGCATGGATGTTTTTCCTATTCCGATGGGTTAGGCCTCCATTGTGTTCCTTGGTACCATTTGCCTACAAATGTCTCTGGTCGCCCCCTGGGTCTGCTTATAATTTCCTTCTGCCGGTTCTTTTCTGGTGATTGTTCAGTTCTCTTTTGTCTCATGGCTCAAGTTCTCGGTATATCTTTTATTCGCGGGGTGGTAGACTAGTCACCCCTAGACTTGGTTTAGCATTCTGCTCTTCGCTTCTTGCATTCTGCCAAAGTAGATCATTTGATGCGGTGTCCCGTACCGTCATATCATATTACTCTCTTTTACGAGATAGGCCCAATAGTTGTACATATTGTTGCCCTCAAAGGATGCCTAGTATCGAAACCAGAGAACCTTCAAAGTACTCGATGCAACTCAAATTCGAGCCTTTTAATAAATGATCTGAACTAGACTCAAAGTGTGTGTGTGCCCAGGTTCTTTTACAGCTTGATCCTTAGGTAAACCAACTCAATAATTTTGTTTCAAAGAATGGGATCGATGGGTCAAACCAACCTAGATGTCTTGATCATGCTCTGCAAATACTTCTTCGTACTTCAATATGATATGGTTTTCTTTTTCTTTTCTTTTCGTCTCTTTTTTTTCTCTTTTTTTTAACACACCTACCCTTTAAGGTAGCATTTCTCCTCATGGTGGTCCTAATACTCGCCCATGGGTAGCTTCACGCTTATCGGTTATAGGTGGTTTATATTTTCTTCTTGAGAGACTTTTCTTTGGTTTCCAACCATACCACATATCGTAACACAAGTAAGTCAGGATGGACATCTAAGCGAACGGTCATTCATCGATCCGTAATTTCTTCAACTAGTCACATTTCCGACTACTCAGGCTTTCACTGTTAAGATCCTATAATTAAGTGCTCGCGAGTCTAGTCAAGATCAACTACTCAAAATATCGGATGAGAGTACCTCCCGCACTTATCGTTTCTAAGGTTTCACCCTAAAGCAAACAATTTCATCATTGGACTTATGCCTAACTATCAAGGACTAAAAACAAACAATTTTTTTTCTTCCTTTTTTTTTCTTTTCTCTTTTTTTTTTGAAGGCCCCCCCAATGGTCTTTCTATCATTGTCGTAAGGTTTTCTGTTTCTCAATTCCTTTTCCCTGATATCCATGTTTGTTAAACTCTTCTTGATAAATCTTTATTTCTTCTCTAACCCAACATATATCTATGATGGCTTTTAAGACACAGGGTTAACATGATGCGTGTGTGCATGAGATGCATGCGATGTATGAGATATAATATGCATGTGGTTATCAAAAGCACAAATGGGTAACTTCTATGAGATATATGACTATGGTTCATATGCGGGTTTATAGGAGTGTAGACAAAGGCTCCCGCTGGCGAAGGATTGCCCACAACTAGGTCTCCCCACTCAAGGGTTCGAGCGACCAAGTGAGCGTATCTTTTTTATACCCTAAGGTACGTGCCAACGAGTGATGATACATGAACGACTGTCAAATGGATTTCTTATTGAAGATTCCCCAGAGGGAGGGTGGAGCGAACTCTCTTAAATACCCTTGCCTCTTAGGCTCTTATCGCCTTGGTGACAGGAATAAACAATAGGTCCTCCAAATTAATCCATCACGGTAAGCTTCGAGTAAATGATTATCTAGGTGCCTTCACAGCTTTTCCTTTCAGCTATAGAAAGGTAGTGAATGAAGGAAGACACCAAACATTTACCTAGCTCTAATAATGCCTTTGGTTAAACCCATTGGTCCTAACCCACTTGCAGACACGGTTAAATAAAGAAAAAATCACAAACATTACAAGACATTATTTCGGGGCCGATTCTCTATCCCCAGTGGAGTAGCCAGACTGTAGGACATAGAAATCGGTGACGCTGTTCCGGGGCTTGCGGCCCGATCGGGAGTACAGAGTAGCCCGCGGGGGACTAAACCAGAGAAATAAATGGAGTCGCCACCCAGTGTGAACTGGGAAATGATTTAAGGCAGCACTCACCCCTCGCAAGGGAAGACCTCAAACCGTTGGGTTCGGAATGGTCTCTTACTTATGCCAATTGTAATAAAGTGATTAATGCAATAGTATAACCAAGTCTTATGCAACACATGCAAGATGATTCAAATGACATACATGAAACATGATAATGCATATAACCATAAATAACCGAAGAGAACAAAACAAATGCGGAATAATAAAACAACAAAAAATGGAAATTAATTGCGAAATAATAAAAGACTAATAATGCGAAATAAATGCGGAACAATAAATATGTTGCCAAAGAACTCGGCTGTTTTCAATATAGGACTTTGCATACTCGGTTGGACGTATTCCACGTCCAACCGAGCATGTCGTTTCCAGGACGACAAAATAAAATATAACAAAGGGTGCCCTCAGGTCTTACCTTTTAAGTCGTTTCTTGGAAGTACGCTACGTGGTCGTCTGAAGGGTTAACGCTTCCGCTGTTTTCACTGGTTTACTATTTTCTCTGTTTTCACTCGCTGTTTCCGCTCGCTGTTTTCAACCGCTGTTTCCACTATTTTGGTATTTTTTGGACTGTTGGGCTATTTTTTGGGCAATTTTTCGAGCTATTTTGGGGACTGTTTTAGGTGATTTTGTTCACTGTTTTTTACGTACGCAGGGGGTTTGTCGCCGAGGGCTGTGTCGTTTTATTGGCTAGGCAAATGAGGGTGTTTTTCACGTGAACCAAGTCTGTGCGTGTTGAATGAAGGCAGTGTTATTGGCAGTTTGTGGCCTTCACGTATGCATGGGGTTAGTGGTCTTTGGCTTTGCCCTAGTGTGGTTCACGTGGGCTGCTTAAAGGCTATTTTGTTTTGTCGGTTTAGGGTTAGTTTTTGGCTTTCATTTGTGTGTGTGTTGTGTCCAAGGTGTGTCAAAAGAAGAGAGGACCGAGAAGTAAAAGAGAAGACTTAGGGTTTCTTTTGTTGCTTCTCGTGAGTGTGTGCGTGCAAAGGGTATGAGGTTTGTTATTGTGCATTGGTCAGTGGCTCAGTTGTGTTGATGTTTTCTTCGGTTATAGGGCTTTAAAAATTTATTGTTTTTTTTTTGTCGGCTTGCAGGGCAGGGCGTGAAGGGTGTATGGCCGAGAGAGGAGAGAGCGTGAAGATTAGAGAGAGAAGGGGGCTGCGTGGTCTGTTCTGGTTTTTGTGAGTGCCGAGAGAGGGTTCTTGTAGAGAGAAAAGTGCGTTTGTGAGACTGCTTAGGGGTTTCTGATTGTTGTTATGTGGTTTCAAGTTGAGAGATGATGCTATTAGGGTTTTTCTTTGTGAGATGAGTGAATGTGGGTTGGCTTGAGTGGAGAGCTGGGCGTGTGAGAGAGATGGCTTAGAGGAGGATATTTTTAGGGTTTGTGAATTATTTGGTTGTTATATGAAGCTTTGAAGGAGAGTGGGGTTGCTGTGTATGAGCTGTGCGTGAAAGAGGAGAGCTCATTCACGGCAATCATCAAACTAAAAACCCTATCATTCCAGACTAGCCTCTACACTCTTCCTTCTTCCCCTAAAGATTGACTTCTCTCCACTGTCCTACAGTCTGGCGACTCCAAGGCAATCATCAAACTAAAAACCCTCTCATGCTAGAGGCTACTGTTTTGGACTCGGTTTAAAGGCTGATTTTCACTGTTTGGCTCACGGTTTTTGGGTGATTCACGGTCACGGTTTCAGGGTATTGACGTGATTTATGAGTTGTTGTTAAATGGGCTGCTGAGTGGGTTCTTTTGTTGCTGCTTACGTGAGTGAAAGGCTTTAGGGTTTATTGGCTTTGTTTGTTGTTGTTAGTCACGGCTTGCAAGGTGTCAAGGGGCAGTTTGAGTGAGGCATGTGTTCGTGTGTTTGAGAAGCGTGTGGGAGTCAGTTTAGTCGGCAGCTAAGAGGATGAGTATGTTGAGGTTTAACGTGATCAGGGGCTGTCGGTTGCATGGAGTATTTGTATTGTGATGGGGGCAGGTTGATTTGTTGGAAGTGGGACGTTATGCTTTTGCTGTTTGGCCGTGAATGGGGTAGCTCGTGAGTGGTTTGCGTGAGTGGGGTTGTTGCTTATGGCTACGTGAGTGAGCCGAGAAAGGATGATGGATGAGGGCCGAGAGGTGAGAGAGAAGGAAGAAGCTTGGGGTTTTCAAGTCTGAATGCGTGAGGAAGAGAGAGGGTGATGGAGGAGAGGTTAGGCGTGAAGATTGAATGTGTCTAGGGTTTTTACCGTGAATGAGCTCTAGCGTCTAAGGGTTTGGCTTTGGGTGTCTTTTTATAGGAGAGAGTTAGGGTTGTCCTTGAACGGGAAGGAAAGAAATATTGTGTAATTATGGGGATATCTATTTAGTTTGTTATAAGGAAATGATCGCTTTAATTTAGGGAGATGATTTGTTTTAGTTTAGGACAAGGTTTTATGTGATGTGATTTGATTTGTTTAATTTAGGCATGAGATTTTATTTGATTTATTTAATTTAGGCATGTGATTTATTTATATTAGGAAGGTGATTTAATTTGATTTTAACATGTGTTTAATGTGTTGGGTATTTTTTGGATGGGTTTGATGGGCTTGGGCGTGTGATTGGTTCTTTGGTGGGCTTGGGCGTGTGATTGATGGTGTGTGGGCCAATGATGAATTTTAAAACAGAGATCCAATGAGCAAACCCGAAGCTAAGCAAACGAATTAAATCCAACAAAGTATTGATTTTTGAATTTTCCCTTCCGACGTCCGTTTCCCGCGACTTATCGGGTAGTGCCTTCATACGAGGCTCATTATCGGGACTTATGCAAAAATGCAGTGCCTACAATTAGTATCCAATACTTAAATATATGGGAACCATACCGTTAAGCTTCCATAACGCGCACAAGTGTAATACTAGTCTATTCTGCATTATCGATGTCCAGTATCGATAATACTACGACTAGGGATATTTAATGATTGAACCTTTCGTGGATTAATATTGTCTCATATCTTATTAATCCAGTGCTAATCATATGGACTTTTATCATTTATATATCCAAGTAATCCAATTACAAAATGATAAAAGAGTAATTTCCTTTGTCACATAGTTAATTTGTACAAAAACACCATGTCTTTTACAAATAGTGATGTTATAGGTCATAATTGTCCAACAATCTCTCACTTGGCCTATAGCCAATCACTCAAGCGTCCAACACCTAAACTATGTACGGGTCGCTCATGCTTATGCTGAGATATCGCTTTCACCAGCGGATATGCAAGGTTATCATCTGATGCGATCTTTTCGATTTTCACATCGCCACGATGTGTGATGTCATGAATCAGATGAAACCGTCGAAGTACATACTTGGATCATTGATGAGACCGTTATTCCTTTGCCTGTGCTATAGCCCAGCTCAGCTGCTAACAGAACTACTCCTAATCCAATTAGGAATTTTATAGATCCAAAATACTTCTTTTGCTGCCTCAGCCGCATCAATGTATTCCACTTTTTTTTTGAATCGGCAACAGTATCTTTCTTGGAAGATTTTGTACCCTTATTGGGACTTATAGTCATCTTTATCGGTTTGGAAACTTGCATCGGTGAACCCAGTCACCTCAAGTTCTCCTTCCCCATATACTAAGAAAGCATTCTTAGTTTCGTCTAAGATACTAAAGGATGTTCTTAACATCAATCCAGTGACCATCACCTGGATCGACCTGATAGTGACTGCAGATGCTCAAAGCATATGAGACACCAGGTCGCGTACATGTCATGGAATACATGATCGATCCGACTGCAGAAGTGAATGTGATCTGACTCATGTTATCTCTCTCATCATGAGTTTTAGTACACATGTCCTTAGATAGAGAGGCGCCATGTGACACTGGAAGCAGCCCCCTCTAGGCTGATCCATGTTGAATCTCTTCAACACTGTCAATGTACGAGTTCTCGGAGACTGCCAACAACTTTTAGATCTATCCCAGTAGATCCTTATTCCTAGAATAAAGGTTGCCTCTCCCAAGAATTTCATGGAGAATTTTAATGAAAGCCAAGCTTTCACCGATTGTTGCTTGGGAATGTATTCGCTAAGAAGCAATACATCATCAACATTTAGGACATTTGAATGTCAGTGTGCTCCCACTAACCTTCTTATATACACAAGAATCATGAAACCATATTGTAATATGATCTCATCAAAATGTTGGTTCCAAGAGCGCAATGCTTGCTTCAATCCATTAATTGATCGATTTAACTTGGAAACCTTGTTTGTATGTTTTGGCACGACAAAACCATCAGGTTGTTGTATATAAACATCCTCCAAAAGGTTTCCGTTAAGGAAAACAGTTTTGACGTCCATCTGTCATATCTCATAATCGAAATATGCAGCATTAGCAAGCATTATTCGAATGGATTTAATCATGGCAACGGGTAAAAGGTTTCGTCGTAATCAACACCTTGTTGATGACGATACCCTTTCATTACAAGCCTAGCTTTGTACGTTTGTATGTTTCCATCCATGTCTGTCTTCACCATGAAGACTCATTTGCTACCAATAGGCACAATGCCTTCTGGTACATCAACCAGTGTCCAAACTTGGTTGGTATACATGGAATCCATTTCGGACTTCATGGCACCTTACCATAAATGGGAGTCGATACCTTGTATCATTTCCTTATACGTAGCCGGTTTGTATTCCTCAATAAGATTAATATCTTCATTATTGAGATCAGAAACCCATACCTCTCAGTTTGTTTTCTGACTCTCTCCAACCTACGTGTTTCTTGTGTATTAGAAGATTGTGGAACAGTCTCATCCCTGATGAACTGTTCGTGTTCCGAGAGGGGATCGGTGCCAGGAATAGTATTACTTCGATTTTCATCGAGTTCTACTTTCCTCCCACTTACCACTGTATTTAGGAATTCCTCTAAGGAAAACTGCATGGAGAGCAACAAATATTTTGTTCTCTTGTGGGTTGTAGAAGTAATATCCTTTGGTTTCCCTAGGATAACCTACAAATAGGCATTTATCTGATTTAGGTTCTAGTTTGGTACCATCCAAACGTTTAACATATGCCCAGCATCCCAAATCTTTAGGAATGAGAAACCTGGTTTCTTTCATGTCCATATTTCATATGGAGTCTGTCCAACAGACTTTGATGGAACCTTATTCAAAATAAGTATTGCACTGTTCAATGCGTATCCCCATAAGGAAATTGGTAGCTCTGTGCGACTCATCATTAACCTTACCATGTCAAACAAAGTTTGGTTTCTCCGTTTGGATACACCACTCAAATGAGGTGTTCCGGGAGGAGTCCACTATAAAAGAATACCCTATTCTTTCAAGTAATCGAGGAACTCATTGCTCAAGTATTTTCCACCACGGTCCAACCATGATGTTTTAATACTTTTACTGGTCTTATTTTCTATTTCGTGTCGAAATTCTTTGAATTTATCAAAAGTTTTCGACTTGTGTTTCATAAGATACACATAACCATAACGCGATGCAACATCCGTAAAGGTTACGAAGTATTCATATCCACCTTTAGCCTGGCTAGATATGGGCCCACATACGTCACCATGAATGAGGGCTAGCAGCTCAGTGGCACTTACACCTTTACCACTAAAAGGTGTTTTAGGCATTTTGCCTAATAAACAAGATTCGCAGACGTCATATGAACTAGGATCAAATCCTTCCAAGTATCAATTCTTCCAAAGAGTGGATATACGAGTCTTGTTAATGTGTCCCAGACAGCAATGCCACAAATAAGTCTCATCCGATTTATTCAATTTGGGCTTTTGTTTGTCATGTTATATGTTTGAGATTCGCTTATATTCAAAATATAAAGATTATTATTAACATCTACTGCACATATCATAATGTCATCTTTATATACAAAACACCCAGTGTTCCGGAACATAGAGGTATACCCGCATCAGGTTAAACTAGATACAGAGATGGTGTTTCTAGTCAAACTAGGTACAAAATAACAGTCACCTATTGTAATTACATGTCCCAATGACATGTTCAAAATATAGGTCCCAACGGCCAAAACAGCGATTCTCGTCTCGTTTCTGACTCGTATGTCGATCTCATCTGAAGCTAGTCTCCTGCTAATCAGTAGATCCCGCAGATCAGTACATATGTATGTACCACATCCAGTATCAAAAATCCAATTTTTTAAAATCAGTAGTGGACACGTTTATTACAATTACAAACATATCTGAAGTCGGAGCCTTGCCCGTCTTCACTTCCTTCAACTCCGCCTTGTACTCACGGCAGTCACGCTTCCAGTGACCCTATTTGCTACAATGTAGGCAGACGTCTTGGGATATGTTCTTAGTCTTCCCAGAAGACTGTGATGATTTTGCCTTTGCCCTTTTTCTTCACACCCCCAGAAGCCTTGGCCTTCTGGGATGTCGAAGTAAGATGTGTCTTGTGCTTCTTGCCCTTTTGGAAGCTCTGGCTCTGCCTCCTTGAGCATAGCCATTAACTCTCTAAAAGTTTTCTCTTGGTTCATGATGAACCCGCCCCAGCATTCGAGCAGAGACTGTAAGATCAAATCTATGGAAGTCTCGGCCTCGTAGGTAATGCCCAGCTAACCTAGCTGTTTGATGTCAGCAATCATCTGTGACACCTAGTGCTCGACAGATATACCCTCTGACATACGCGAGCGAAAGAGTTTCTTTTGCAATTCGTACTTCTAAGATATAAGGATAGACCTGTGAAGATCCTTCAATTTCAACATCATACTATAAGGATCCAATCCTTTATTCTGACGACGAAATTGAGCAGTCATTGCGGCAAGCATTACAGATTGAGCACTACATTTATCATCATGATGAGTCTTCCAAAACTCATGCTCTACTATTTGAACAACTCCGGGCCTTAGGCCCGAGAGGTTTCTCTATGACATAGAGTAACTTCTCGAATCTCAGGACTATCCTGAGATTCATTTCCCAATCTGGAAAATTGGAGCCGTTAAAGACATTATCGTCCATGATGATGTCCCTAACGCTAATCTTTCCAGCCATCTCGATTGCAATAGTCCAACTATTCAATCAACGATATCAGGTACACTCAAAATGTAATGGTTACTATAGTCCAACTATATAACCAACTACAAGTGGAGTAGTATCTTGTACAGTCTAACTGTTCAAAGAAAGCAATAAAAGATATTAGTCCAACTAATATATATTAATAACAACGATAAATAAAATAAAAGAGCACGTGTAAGCAAGTATTAAACGAAATTGCAAATTTAATACTGGCCTCTCACTATTTTTCGGTGAGCCTCTAACCCTCTGTGGAGTACTCGGGAAACCTAGTTTCCTAGTGGGCTAGGATCCCGTTAAATAACACACCACCTTGAATTTGGCCAACAAGCTGTATGAAACTTAACTATGTATATCTCTAAGATCAATTGGATCCCATCCAATTCCTAGATCCGGTAGGTGGACCTCCAATTCCAAAACATATATCCAATATATCATCCTAACCTTTTCATCTGAATCAACTAAGCCTTAGCTTTGGCTCAACAAGCTTAATGATTCCAGTTAAGTGTGATCCATTGACAGTGGGAAAGCTTCGTATTCCACGTCGATGTACAAAAGTGACCTTGACTTTGGCCAACAAATCACAACTGCCCAAGACATGCGATATGTAACAAAGCCTTCGTGGTTCAAACACATCCGCGATGGACAAAGATCTTGACTTTGGCCAACAAACCAATGCCAATCTTGGATCTTGAGAGATAACCTCTCAATTGAAGGAAAACGCTTAATATTTAATGAGGGTTTTTCGCGTAAATTGGCAACCAATTTATTATCTTTGATTAGGTATCATCATACACCATTAAATATGCATTCTAAAAGCATAATAAGGAGCGAATAAAATAATAATGATATGCAGATGGATATATAACAAATTTGTTCCTAAAACAAATCTCTCAATTTCCTCTCTCCCGCTAGCACTTTACATACTTCTACCCAATTACATAATACATTAAAGAAACCTCATTTGCATTGAGGGGAATTGGTGAGAAGAGAAATACAAAGAGATAAGGAGGTGAAAGGCTGGACACGCAGGTCCAATTTAATAAATAAGTACCATACTTACAACAATTTCCAAAATTGCCCCACCCATCTAATATCCATCCGATATACATTATTCATATAAATACATCCAAGTATTCACACAAAGCATGATGTTCAATCAATCTAATCCAATTAATTAATCTTTAATTAATGACCATACAATGTTCAAATAATGATTTGATTTGCGCGAGTCCAACTCGTTTAAGAATAAATACTCAAAGTACTTATTCTTGAATTATATCAAACTATAATTTTAAATCAAATTTAAATTGTATCCAATACTAATTCATATTTAATTCCAAATTAAATAATTACACTTTTAATAGTGCCTTTTAGACTTGGATTCCAAATTCAATCTAAATGGGTCTCAATGGCCCAATTAGCATCCAATACTATTCAATTAAAGTCCAATGGGCTTTCAATTAATTCTTTAGGCATGAGCTTTGGCCATTATGGATCAAACCCAAGATGCCAAGGCCCAAATAGGAATCACCCTATGTCAAAAATCAATTTAGGCCCATTAGGCTCAATTAAATTTTTAAAGGCCCAAAAGTCATGTTTGGACTTTATGGAAACGGTTTTAGGCCCAATTGGATCCAACCCAATTGTCCAAAACCATATTTGGCCCAACCAAGCCCATTAAGCCTAATTACAACAAATAAATTAACACATTATTCCAAATTACATATTAATCCAATTAAAGTGTAATTGCCACAATTAATCAATTAATCTAATGTTTCCAAAACACTAATTAATTCAACTAATCATGCTCAACATTTCTAATTCATGTCCAACACAAATTGAAGCAAAATCAATTCTTCCTAACATGCTTCATTCACGGCAATAAGCAAGAAATCAACATTCAATTTCATGCAATTAACATATCCAATTGTTAAATTCAAAAAATTACCATGAGAATTACTAGGGCTCCATTCGGCCAAGGTTAGTATTTTGGGGAAATGTTTGATCCAATCAATTTCACAAATCCAATGATGCACAAATCCAATTCATCATCATCCGACCATAACCAAACAACCAATTTCGAATTTTCATACTCCAAGCATAAAATCCCCAAATTAAAGTTTAGAACCCTAAAATTCAAATCAAGTTTAGATTGGCTCTGATATCATTTTTAGTGTCCTAGACATGCCCAAGGTCTCTAAACATGATATGTGTGTGAATAAATCAAATGGAGTTGCGGAAATACTCACTTTGATCGGATGAGAAAAATTCAAAACTTTCTTTGAAGATGAAGCTCCAAGCCTTGCATTTGAGTTCCAAACTCTTGGGTGAATTTCCATATCACATTTCTTTGACTCCTTTAAGTGCTAGCTTGAACAAAATTTTATGAATCAAAAATTTCCTCCAAGGAAGAGAGAGTCACGGTTTTGGGAGAGGAAAGAAGAGAATGAATAGTGTTGGTTGTTCCAAAAAATTGGTTGTTGTGTAATTAAACTGCCACATTTAATTTTGCCAACCACTTCCATCACACTTTGACAAGTTGATGTAAGTCAAGTGGGTCCCACCACTTTTAAATTCCAAATTCAAGTTAGCTTACACAACAAGACTTGGGCACGGGTTCATTTAATCCGATTAAACAAATTTCCCGTCGCTACATAATTAAATCCAATTTAATTAAATAATTATGCCTCGCAAAATTATTACGAAAGTCGCATTTGAATTAATTCCAAAATAATTCGTTCGCTTGAATTAAAATCCAATTTTAATTCCGTATTGAAATCCAATTTCAATTAATATATCCAATATATTATTTTAGCCCAATTAAATAAATTAAATAGTAAAATCCAATTTAACTATTAAATTTATTTTACCGATTAATTCCAAATTAATCGCGTTCTCTCTTCTAGACGAATTTAATCCCAGATAAATTCTTGCCATAATTATTCCCAGATTAATTCTCTCTCTCATAATTAATCCCAGATTAATTTTGTTCGAGTCCAACTAATTTAATTCAAAAATTCCAAATTTCTCAATTAAATTACCTAAAGTGTATAGCAATATTAATTACCAAATCAATATATCCAAAACACCAAATTTATACAATTAATCATGCTTATCATTAAGAAAACATGTCCAACACATTTTGATCAAAATCAAACCTAATTAACATGCATATATGTCTCGGCTAAAGGGGAAAATCATGCCCAAATCAAATTCAATCCAATTAAATTCATTCAACATTAATTCAACATCCCCAAATGATTTCCAACACATCCAATGATCAAAAATCAAAAAAACCAAGACAATATAGGGTTCAAGTATTTTCGGCCAACACAAGCAAAATTAGGGAAAATTGTTCCAAACACGTTTTCATCAAATTGATCCAATCAATCATCAATTCAACAACATTTAAGCATACTAATTCATCCAATTTCATTAAATCATGCCCAAATTCGTTTTGCCCAATTTTAACCCTAAAATCAATTTCATGCTTTCAAAGGCTCAAGATATCATTGTTGGTCTACTCTAAGCTTCCCAAGATCATTCATCAAGCATGAAACAAGTGTAAATACAATCATAGGAGGTGCGGAAAACTCACAAGGATCGGTTGAGATGCGGTGATGACCAAAAACGAACTACCCTCTCCAAGCTCGGCAGTGGCAGTGGCTCTCACGGCAGTCTACCATTTGGCTCCTCCAAGATTCGGCCATGGATCTCATTTGAAGCTCCAAGCTTGTGTTGAACTTCCATGCTCATGGGTAAGCTACCCTATCACCTTCGCATAACTTCGTAGTGCTAGCTCTCAAGAAATTTGCCACAACTTTCTCACACTTTTGCTTCCCTCATTCACGGTTTTTGGCAGAAGAAAAACAGTGAAGAAATGCCTCTAAGGCCGAGAGAGAAAGATGAAGAAAAAGGACTCCATAAATCGTGAGCAAGGAGAGAGAAGAGGGAAAAAGAAATGTAATAGGTTTTATTAATTTGTTTTCCAAAAATAAATAAAACATATATACCAAAACTTTTTCCAAAAAGCAAAGCATTAAATGCTTTCAATCAATACACATCAACTCACATCAATCAATTGTCAACTTGTCACATCACTCAAAGTGACATGTGATTTGACGCTTGATGTGACTAATGATATGACGCTTGATTTGACTTGCATGCAGCACTCGAATTCGAAATGCGAATGAGCTAGCAAAAAATCCCTGGCTCGGGTTCGCTAATTCCAAATTAACGAATTTCCGTTGCGACGCAATTAAACGATTACGCCTAGCGAAATCACTATTCACGTCGCTAACGAATTAATTCTAAATTAATTCGTTCGCCCGAATTAAAATCTAACTTTAATTCTGCGTCGAAATCCAATTTGGTATAATATATCAAATATATTATTTTATCGATTAATTCCAAATTAATCGTTCTCTCTCTTTAATTGATATTTTATCCCAGATAAAATATCTCCGTAATTAATCCCAGATTAATTTTCTCTCTCTTTAAATTAATCCCAGATTAATTAAAGTATGAGTCATACGTCATCGATGAATCTTCGGGAAGCGACCCATGAGATCTCCGGATATGTTGGCAGTAAATCGGGTCGTCGGACTATCCGAACACGTAAGTACCTCGTACTACGTTTATACCGATTTACAAGACAAGGTTGGCCTCTATCAAAGCGCCATGCCTATCCAATTCTCCAGAAATATCCTGACAGGAATAAAGGATCTGTAACAGGCGTAGTATACGTAGTATTGCGTATTTCTGTCCAATATCGAATGATCACATGCTAGGCCTGGGGTTGGAATTGTGTCTGCCCCGTACGAAGCACAAGTTGGATGTCTGGTAACTAGTCTTTATAT
>SKCR01000998.1:0-28496 GCA_019454045.1 Zanthoxylum bungeanum
TGACTTATAAATAATATAACTGAACAAAGATTAATTGACATGAAAAATACATAGGAGACAGCTAGGTGAAATCAGGATCCAGAGTCTCTATCGTATTAGTTCCTCCTATATAATTATTTTTATTTTTATATTTATTTATTTATAAAAATCTTTATTAATTGTTTCTAAATAAAGTTAGGATTATCAATTGTAGTACTTAGTGCGAGTTAACGCAATCCCTGTGGGTTCGACACTCTTTCACTGATTTATACTAAAACTTGACACCGTACACTTGCGGTACGATATAAAAATATCACAACACAGAGCGAAGCTGTTTTCCGTACCATCGGTAAAACACAACCTCCTACCGCACTTGCATAAGTATCCAATACTTAAATAATGAGAACTATGCCGTTGTGCCCTCACAACATGCACAAGTGCAGTACTAGTCTATTCCGCATTATCGATGTCCAATCTCGATAATACTACGACTAGGGATATTTAATGATTAAACCTTTATGGATTGATACTGTCTCATATCATCACAATCCGGAACTAATCATAGGGACTTTTACCATTTATATATCAAAGTAAATAAATTACAAAACGGTAAAAGGCAATTTCATTACTACATAGTTAATTTTGTACAATAATACAATATCATTTACAAAATAGTGACGCTATGGGTCATTACTGTCTAACAAGATTCCCATTGCCAACTTCTATTTCCAAGATTATCTTTATCTTATAACTGGGTCTATTAGCTGTTGTCAGCACAGGGGGTCTAATTACCAGTTTTTCCGGGTTTTCCCAAGTTACAGCTAGTGTGGCCAGTGCGTCCGCCATTTAGTTCTTCTCGTGGCAAGTGCTGTGGAATTTACAGTCGAGGATAGCCTGTGCCAACTTCCTGAGATGAAGTAGGTAGGTTCTCTGTTGGACATTTATGACCCATAATGTCACTATTTGTACAAATCATGGTGTTGTTGTACAAATTAACTATGTGACAAATGAGATTGCTCTCTTATCATTTATGATTAGATCACCAAGATATATAAATGATAGGAGGTCCTTATGATTAGCTCCTGGATTGAGATGATATGAGACAATATCAATCCACGAAGGTTTAATCATTAAATATCCATAGCTAGAGTATTATCGAGATTGGACATCGATAATGCGAAAAAGACTAGTATTACACTTGTGCGCGTTGTGAGGGCATAACGACATAATTCTCATATATTTGGGTATATGATACTCATGCAAGTGTAATAGGAGGTTGTGTTTTACTGATGGTACAGAAAACAGCTTCGCTCTGGATAGACCCCTCGGAATTCCATTGGTAGCATGACTATGTGTCTATGGAAGTCCGAAATCAGGGTAGGTGTATTTGGTCTAAACCTGAGACTTGCACCGCTAATACTTGCGACAATCAATATACTTTGGTTTTAGGTCGTCCAGGGCTTTAACAGGTTCTGTGTACGCCTCTGCTGGGTATATTGAGAATCGTAGTGTGTTGGGTATGATGTCAAGACGGAAGTATCACTCCATTCATAATGGAGATGATGGTCACATAGGATACGAGACTGGTTCTCTTATATGCTGCAGCTATCGGTATATTATGACTAGGTCATGTATATCCGATTATAGAGACTAGTTACCAGAGATCTGATATGTGCTTCTTACGGGGCAGACACAATTCCAGCCCCAGGCCTAGCATGTGACATCTGATACTGGATCGAAATACGCAAAACTACGTATACTACGCCTGATATAGATCACATATTCCTGTAAGGATATTTCTGGAGAATTGGGTAGGCATGGCGCTTTGCTAGAAGCCAACCTTGTCTTGTAAATCGGTACAAACATAGTACTAGGTAAATACGTGTTCGGATAGTCCGACGAACGTATTTATTGCCAACATATCCGGGGATCTCATGGGTCGATTCCCGAAGATTCACCGATGACGTATGACTCGCACTTTATTAATCTGGGATTAATTAGATGAGAGAGAAAATTAATCTGGGATTAATACGGAGATATTTTATCTGGGATAAAATATTTATTAAAGCGAGAAAATGATCAGTTTGGAATTAATCGATAAAATAATATATTGACGGTGCGTCCGAACTGAGAAACCGAATTTTATTGGATATGATAAGATTAATCATGAGTCGCTCTGAGCTACCATTTCTTTCAACGGATAAGCTTTAAACAGTGCAGAACTTATTTAGAATAAGGTTCCATACAAATCTGTTAGACAGATTTCATATTAGATATGAACAAGAAAGAAACTGAGTTTTCTCATTCCTGAATATTTGGGTATGCTAGGCATATGTTTGGATGATGCCAAAATAGAACCCAAATCGGATAAGTGCCAAAGTTGTTGGTTATCCTAGGGAAACCAAAGTATAGTACTTATACAACTCACAAGAGAACAATGTAACTCTTGCTCGTCATGCAGTTTTCCTAAGTGGAATACCGATATGCAGTGGTAAGTGGGAGGAAAGTAAAACTCGATGAAAAATTGAAGTAATAATATTCCAGGCACCGAGTCCTCATGGAACACAAATAGTTTATCAAGGATGAAACTATACCAATAATCTTCGAATACACAAGAACCGCGCAAGTCGGAGAGAGTCAGAAAACAACCTGGGAGGTATGGGTTTCTGATCTCACCTTGTAAAGATGTCAATCGTATTGAGGAATACGAACTGACTACGTATGAGGAAGTGATACAAGGTATCGACTCCCTATTATGACAAAGTGCCATGAAGTCCGAAATGGATTCCTTTTATACCAACTCAGTTTGGACACTGGTTGTTGTACCAGAAGACATTGTGCCTATTGGTACTATATAAGTCTTCAAGGAAGACATACATGGATGGCAACATACCAACGTACTAAGCTAGGCTTGTAGCAAAAAGGTATCGTTATCAACATTGTGTCGATTACGATGAAACCTTTTACCTGTTGCCATTGTTAAATCCATTTGGATAATGCTTGCTAATGCTTCATGTTTCATTCATGAAATATGGCAGCTGTAATGCCAGAACCGATTTCCTTAACGGAAACCTTTTGGAGGATGTTTATAACATCCTGACGGTTTTGTCGTACCAAAACTAGCAAACAAGGTTTGCAGGTTATTCGATCCATGGATGGATTGAAGCAAGCATTGCGTTCTTGGAACGATATCGTTTTGATGTAATCATAATGGTATATCGGGGTCTTGCGAAGATGATAGGGAAACCCACATGTGAGCTTGGAATCACAGCACGAAAGCTTGGAGCTTGGAAGATGATCCATGGCAGATTTTTGGAGACCAAATTCAGCTCACTGCCGAATGCACCTTGGAGGATGACTTGAAGTTTTTGTGTTCGTCGCATTGCCTCCTTGAATGTATTCACATGTTGTTTCTATGCTTGAATCGATCCTCGGGACTTAGATATTACTCCAACAGTCTCAATCGGTCTTTCTTCAATTCCCATTCCCCTCGCATCTGTCGAACTACCAACACCGAGTCTCCATAAACTTCTACGTCTCTAGCTCCTAGGGCTATTAGTGCTTTCAGTCCAAAGACACATGCTTCATATTTGGCCATGTTGTTGGTTACTCCGAACGTCAACCTTTTGGCCATAGGTAGGGTTTCTCCCTCTAGGTTACTATCATAATTCCTATTCCAGCTTCTTTGTTATTCACTGCCTCGTTGAAATACATTTTCCACCCCTGGACCGTTATGGCTTGAACCTCATTGTCTGGGAATTCGAACTTATACTGATCTCCTTCTATGGTTGTAATGCCAATAATTCCGCTACGGCTCGCCCTTTGATTACCTTAGAGGTGAGATATTCTATATCAAACTCCATCAGCAACACCAACCATCTACCCAACTTCCCTACCAGCGAGGGTACTAACTACAAATACTTTAGGGGATTCTCCTTCACTACCACTTGTATCTTATAGGATTGGAATTAATGACACAACTTTTGGGAAGCCCATATCACCGCCAAACAGATATTTTCCACCTTTTGATAGCGGGCTTCATACGGAAGCATATTCTTACTGAGGTAGTAGACTGCATGTTCCACCCCTGTCTCATCTATCTGTACCATCATCACCCCAGCGCTTCAGGTTTTATGGCCAAATATAACGCCAAGGGTTTGCCCGGCCTTGGATGTTTCAGGATGGGCAGTTTAACCAAGTATTCTTTGATTTTGTCAAAAGCTTCTTGACATTGCCTATTCCACTCCACAAACTGGTCCTTCCCTAATAGCTTAAAGATGGGCTCACATACTAATGTTAGTTTGGTAATTAATCGACTGATATACTAGATTTTCCCGAGAAAAGCTCTAACTTCCTTTTCTGTCTTCGGTACGGGCATCTCGATAATTGACTTAATCTTTTCAAGGTTCCACTTCTATCCTTCCATTCCTACCGTATGCCCCAACAACTTCATGGATGTTACCCCAAACACACACTTCTTGGGGTTGAGTCAGAGGTTGTACTTATCGACCCTTTGAAGGAATTTTTCCAGTGCTTCTATATGTCTAGCCCCTGTCTCTGATTTAACCATCATGTCATCCACGTATACCTCAATCTTCTTATGCATCAAGTCGTGGAAAAATGTAGTGGTCATTTGATGATAAATGGCTCCCGTGTTCTTAAGTCCAAACGGTATCACCATGTAACAATTTGTACCCCACTCAGTGACGAAGACAGTCTTATGCTTGTCTTCTTCGGCTATGAAGACCTGGTTATATCCTGGGAATCCATCGGCGAATGAGTACATTGCAGATAAAGCCGCGCTATCAACCAATATGTCTATATGGGGTAGGGGAAAATCATCCTTTGGGCAAGCTTTGTTGAGGTCCCTCTAATCCACAGACATTCTGACCTTTCCATCCTAATTCGGTACCGGCACAATCTTGGCTAACCACTCGGGGTACTTCACTACCTCTAAGAACCCCACATCTATCTGCTGTTGGACAATTATGACCCATAGCTGTTGGAAAATCTAATCCATGTCCCAAGATCAAAAGATTCAAGCAAAATATATAAAAGAATGAACAATATTGAAGTATGGCGGAATCATACTCACAAAGATCGGAATGCGGATGCGTTTGATGAAACAAAACTTCTCCTTTGTGCAGTGATGGTTCGGCCAAACAGAAAAGAGAAGCTCCAAGCATTTTTGATCCTTCCAAGCTCTAAGATGAGTTTCCCATAACACCTTTGTATGATCCCTTGATGGTGCTAGCCAAAGATGTGTTTTTTATGTTCCAAACAAACACACTTTCTTCAAGTCTTGCCACAAAACAATGAAGAAATGGAGAGCCAAAACTTGCTTACTGTTTCGGTAATTGAGAGGGAGGAGAGATCTGATTTTTTGTTACAAAAATCAATTTATATTTATGCCATAATATTTATTAATTAATAATAAACTTATGACACAAATCATGCAATGGCTTAGAGTGTCAACACTCAATTTCCATGCAAAACCTTTGAGTGCATTGTACACTATCTCCATGCAATGCATCAACAATTAAATAATGCATATAATGACATGTGTCATGTGGGCCCCACACGTTTCCAAATGAAAGTGGGCCCACGTGCACTCACGCGTTCGGGTCCGATATTTCCGAAATACCGAACTTACGTCGCGACGTTAATTAAATCGAATTTAAATAAATAATTGCGCCTAGCGAAATTATTATTTACGTCGCTAACGAATTAATTCTAAATTAACTCGTTTGCCCGAATTAAAATCTAATTTTAATTTCGCGTCGAAATCGAATTTCGATTATTATATCGAATATAATAATTTTACGATTAATTCCAAATTAATCGTTCTCTCTCTTTATATAGTACTTTATCCAAGATAAAGTCTCTCCGTAATTAATCCAAGATTAATCGAGTTTGAATCATACGTCATTGGTGAATCTTCGGGAAGCGACCCAAGAGACCTCTAGATATGTTGGCAGTAAATCCGGTTGTCGAACTATCCGAACACGTACGTACCAAGTACTACGTTTTTACCGATTTACAAGACAAGGTTAGCTTCTAGCAAAACGCCATGCCTACCCAATTCTCTAGAAATATTCTTACTGGAATATTAGATCTATAACAGGCGTAGTATACCGTAGTATAGTGTATATCGAACCAGTATCGGATGATCACATGTAAGGCCTGGGGCTGGAGATGTGTCTGCCCCGTACGATACACATATCGGACATCAAGCAACCAGTCTCTTTGAATCGGATAATCCTGACCTAGTCATATTATCCCGATGGTTGCAACCATTATAGAGTACTAGTTCTGTATCCCTCGCGATCATCATCTCCATATGTCTGAAGTGATACTTCCATCTTGACATCACATCCAATACACTACGATTCTCGATAAACCCAGAAGAGGTGTACACAGAACCCGTTAAAGCCCTGGACCACCAAAACTAAAGTTTACCGATTGTCGTAAGTACTAGCGATGCAAATCTCAGGTTAAGATCATATGCACCTACCCTGAAGCGGACTCCCATAGACACGCAGACATACTACCAATGGGACTCTCCGCGGGGTCTATCCAGAGCGAAGCTGTTTTCCGTACCATCGGTAAAACACAACCTCCTACCGCACTTGCATAAGTATCCTATACTTAAATATATGAGAACTATGCCGTTGTGCCCTCACAACATGCACAAGTGCAGTACTAGTCTATTCCGCATTATCGATGTCCAATCTCGATAATACTACGACTAGGGATATTTAATGATTAAACCTTTATGGATTGATACCGTCTCATATCATCACAATCCGGAACTAATCATAGGGACTTTTACCATTTATATATCAAAGTAAATAAATTACAAAACGGTAAAAGGCAATTTCATTACTACATAGTTAATTTTGTACAATAATACAATATCATTTACAAAATAGTGACGCTATGGGTCATTACTGTCTAACAATCTCCCACTTGGCCTATAGCCAGTCACTCAAGCATCTAATACCTGAACTATGTACATGTCGCTCAAACTTTTCCCGAGGAATAGCCTTCGTCAGCGGATCTGCAATATTATCCTCTGATGCGATCTTTTCGATCTTCACATCGCCACGATGTATGATCTCTCGAATCAGATGGAATCGTCGAAGAACATGTTTGGATCGTTGATGAGACCTTGGTTCCTTAGCCTGTGCTATAGCCCCGCTATTGTCACAATACAATGGAACGGGCTCAGCTGCTAACGGAACTACTCCTAATCCAATTAGAAATTTACGGATCCAAACTGCCTCTTTTGCTGCTTCAGCTGCTGCAATGTACTCCGCTTCAGTTGTTGAATCGGCAACAGTATCTTGCTTGGAAGATTTCCAGCTCACTGCTCCGTTATTCAAGCAAAATATGTACCCGGTTTGCGACTTGAAGTCGTCTCTGTCGGTTTGGAAACTGCATGCATCGGTATACCCAGATACCTCAAGTTCTCCATCTCCATAGATTAAGAAAACATCCTTAGTTCTTTTAAGATACCTAAGGATATCTTAACCGCCATCCAGTGATCCTGTCCTGGATCGGCCTGATATCGACTGCACATGCTCAAAGCATAGGACACATCAGGTCGTGTACATATCATGGCATACATGATCGATCCGACTGCCGAGGCGAACGGAGTCCGACTCATGTTGTCTCTCTCATCTTGTGTTTTAGGACACATGTCCCTAGATAGAAAGACGCCATGTGATGTTGGCAACAGTCCCCTCTTGGACTGATCCATGTTGAATCTCTTCAACACTTTATCAATATATGTACTCTGGGAGAGTCCAAGTAGCCTTCTAGATCTATCCCGTAGATCTTTATTCCTAGAATAAAAGCTGCTTCTCCCAGATCTTTCATGGAGAATTTCAATGAAAGCCAAGCTTTCACCGACGTTAACATGGGAATGTCATTGCCTATAAGCAATACATCGTCGACATAAAGGACAATAAAAGTCAGTGCACTCCCACTAACCTTCTTATATACACAAGGATCATCTACGTTTTGAATGAAATCATATTCTTTTATGACCTCATCAAAACGTTGGTTCCATGACCTCGATGCTTGCTTCAGTCCATAAATGGACCGATTTAACTTACAAACCTTGTTTGCAAGTCTTGGTGCGATAAAACCGTCAGGTTGTTGCATATAAACATCCTCCAACAGGTTTCCGTTAAGGAAAGCGGTTTTAACGTCCATCTGCCATATTTCGTAATCGTAATATGCAGCTATTGCAAGCATTATCCGAATGGATTTAATCATGGCAACGGGTGAGAAAGTTTCGTCATAATCAACTCCAAGTTGTTGACGATACCCCTTCGCTACGAGCCTAGCTTTGTACGTTTGTACGTTGCCATCCATGTCTGTCTTCTTCTTGAAGACCCATTTGCATCCAATAGGCTTTACGCCTTCTGGTGCATCAACCAGTGTCCAAACTTGGTTGGTATACATGGAATCCATTTCGGCCTTCATGGCCTCTTGCCATAAAGTGGATTCGATACCTTGTATCGCTTCCTCATACGTAGCCGGTTCAGTATCCTCAATAAGATTAATATCTACATGAGGTGAGATCAGGAATCCATACCTCTCAGGTATTACCCTGACTCTCTCCGACCTACGTAGTCCTTGTGTAATTGAAGATTGTGGTTCAGTCTCATCCTGGATGGACTGTTCATGTTCCGTTCTCGATTCATTGCCAGGAACAGTATCACTACGACTTTCATCTCGAGTTCTACTTTCCTCCCACTAAACACTGCATTTAGGAATTCCTTCTCAAGGAAAACCGCATGTAGAGCAACAAATACTTTGTTCTCTTGTGGGTAATAGAAGTAATATCCTTTGGTTTCCTTAGGATATCCAACAAATAGGCATTTATCTGATTTGGGTTCAAGTTTGGTACCTTCCAAACGTTTGACGTATGCCCAGCAACCCCAAATCTTCAGGAATGAGAAACCTGGTTTCTTTCCTGTCCATATCTCATACGGAGTCTGTTCAACAGACTTTGACGGAACCCTATTCAAAATAAATTGCACTTTCTAATGCATGTCCCCAGAAGGATATAGGTAGCTCAGTGCGACTCATCATCGACCTTACCATGTCAAGCAAGGTACGGTTTCTCCGTTCAGACACACCATTTAATTGTGGTGTTCCAGGAGGAGTCCATTGTGAAAGAATACCATATTCTTTCAAGTAATCTTGAAACTCATTACTTAAGTATTCGCCACCACGGTCCGACCGTAATGTTTTAATACTCTTGCCTGTTTGTTTTTCAACTTCGTGTCGAAACTCTTTGAATTTCTCAAAAGTTTCCGACTTGTGCATCATTAGATACACATAACCATAACGTGATGCATCATCCGTAAAGGTTACGAAGTATCGATATCCACCTCTAGCCTGGCTAGACATGGGCCCACAAACGTCACTATGAACGAGGGCTAACAGTTCAGTGGCGCGTTCACCTTTACCACTAAAAGGTGATTTAGGCATTTTGCCTAATAAACAAGATTCGCAGACGTCATATGAATTTGGATCAAATCCGTCCAAGTACCCACTCTTCGAAAGTGTGGATATGCGAGTCTTGTTGATGTGTCCCAGACGACAATGCCACAAATAAGTTTCTTCTTTTGGATTACTCATTTTGAGCCTTTTGTTTGTTATTTTACATTTTGGAGATTTATTTATATTCAAAATATAAAGACCATTATTTGCATCGGCACTGCAAATTTCTGCATCATTTTTATATAAATAACACCTGGTGTTTTTAAATACAAAAGTGTACCCATACTGGGTTAACAAAGATACAGAAATAATATTCTAGTTAAACTAGGAACAAAATAACAGTCATTTAGTTTAAGTACATGCCCCGAGGGCAGTTCCAAAACAAAAGTGCCTACGGCCAAAACAGCAACAGAAGTTCCATTTCCAACTCGTAGATCTACCTCCCCCGAAGCCAGTCTCCTGCTATCATGCAGATCCTGCACATCAGTACAAATATGAGAACCACAGCCAGAATCAAAAACCCAATTTTATTAAGACTAGAAGTAGTCATATTTATCTCAATAACAAACATACCTGAGGCCGGTGCCTTGCCCGCCTGTATGTCCTCCTTATGTCCCTTGTTCATGCGGCAGTCACGCTTCCAGTGACCTTTCTTGCCGCATTTCAGGCAAACATCTTGAGACTTGTCCCTTGGCTTCCCAGAAGCCTTTGTTGACTTGGCCTTGCCTTTGTTTCTATGCTTTTCTTCTTAACACCCCAGTTGCCTTGAGCCCAGCTTTCGGCGTTTGAGATGTTGTTGCAAAGTGCGCCTCGCGCTTGTTGCCTTTCAGAAGCTCTTTCTCTGACTCCTTGAGAATCGACAATAACTCTCCAAGAGTGTCATCCGAATTCATCAGTTTGTAGTTGATGACAATCTGTTTCCAAGTATCGGGTAGTGACTGTAGAAGTACATCTATAGCCAGCTCAGCCTCCAAGACTATACCCATATTAGCCAGTTCATCAATATCGGCTATCATTTGAGTCCCATGGACCTCAACAGAACTACCATCAGTCATACGGGAGCGAAAGATTTTCTTCACCAACTCGTACCTCGCCATCCGCTTATTAGTGCGGTGAAGATCTTGCAATCTTGCCATCATATTATAAGGATCCAAGTCCCTATTTGGCGGCGAAAGTGTTGAGTCATTGAAGCAAGCATGATCGACTGAGCCGTGTCACAATCATCACTGTGAGTTTTCCATAACTCCAGCTCAAGTGGCTCAGTGGGCTTAGGCCCGAGAGGTCTTTGTATCGTATACAGTATCCTCTCCGCCCCAAGGACTATCCTTAGGTTCATTTCCCAATCAGCGAAGTTTGTCCCCTTAAAGACATTGTCACCCATGATGATGTCTCGGACATTTACCTTGCTTGCCATCTTAACTACGATAGTCCAACTATCTAGTTAACGATAAATGGGTACAGTCAAACTGTTACAAGAAAATAACATTTTATTAGTCCAACTAATGTTAAAATAATATGACGAAATAAATTTTGTAAGCGCGTAAAGCTAAGTATCTGAATGAAATTGCAAATTCAATACTAGCCTCCCACTATTTTCTACAAGTCTCTAACCCTCTGTTGAGTACTCGGGAAATCCAATTTCCTAGTGGGCTAGGATCCCGTTAAATAACACACAACCTTGACTTTGGCCAACAAGTTGTATGATATTTAACTAGGTAGATCTCGAAGATCAATTGGATCCCATCCAATTCCTAGATCCGGTAGGTGGACATCCAAGTCCGAAACATATATATCTAATACATATGTCAATGTATCCAATACATTTTCCTAACCATTTCCTCTGAATCAACTAAGCCTTGGCTTTGGCACAACAAACCTAATGATTCCAGTTAAGCGGGACCCATTGACGAGGAAAGTTTCGTAATCAATGTCGATGGACAAGAAGTGATCTTGACTTTGGCCAACAAATCACAACTTGGACAGGACACCGATGTGGAACAAAACTCTCATGATTCAAACACATCCTCAATTGACAAAGGTCTTGACTTTGGCCAACAAACCAATGCCAATTTCGGATCTTGAGAAAGAATCATTCAACGGAAGGAAAATCGCTTAATATTGTTTGAGGGATTTTTCGCGTAATTGGCAACCAATTAATTTATCTTTGTTAGGTCTCATCATCATACACCCTTAAGCATGCTTCTAAAACATCATAAAGCGCGTAAAGTAAAGTAATAGTGATATGCGGATGGATATATAAACAACTTGTTCCTAGAACAAATCACTACACTCCCTTTCCTCTCCCGCTAGCACTATTCTACTCTACCCAATTACATAATACAATAAGAGAAACCTCATTTACATTGAGGGGAATTAGGTGAGAAGAGAATACAAAGAGATAAGAGATAAGGCTGGACACGCAGGTCCAATTTATAAATCCAAATTTACAATAATTTCTAAAATTACCCTTCCCTTCTAATATCCATCCGATATACACTATTCATACAACACATCCACATTCATTCATTCAAGGCATGTTATACAACCAATCAAATCCAATTAATTAGTCTTTAATTAGGTGACAATACAATGTTCAAACAATTGTTTGCATTTGCGCGAGTCCAACTCGTTTTGAGAATAAATACTTATAGTATGAATTCACGAATTATATCGAACTACTCGTTAAATCCAATTTAAGTCGTATTCAATACTAATCCTTTATTTAATTCTAAATTAAATATTTACACTTTTATTGTGCTTTTATAACTTAGATTCCAAATCTAGTACTATTGGGTCTCAAAGCCCAACTAACATCTAATGTCCGTTTAATTAAAGTCCGATGGGCTTTCTATTGATTTCTTTAGGCTTGGGCCTTGGTCAATGTGGGTCAAACCCAATTTCCAAGCCCAATAAGGAATCACCCTCATTGCCATAAAATCAATATCAAGCCCATAAGGCCCAATTAAACATAAAAGCCCATTTATACATTTGGACTTAAATGGTGTGATTTAGGCCCATTTTGGATCCAATCCAAATGGTCCAAATCTACTTGGCCCAACCAAGCCCATTATGTCCAAATATAATAGTTTTAGGCCCAATTCAAATTAAGCCCAATTAACCAAATTTTAAAATTCCAAATTTTATAACTTAATTAATTAAAGTGTATTTCATGATTAATCCTTTAAATCAATATTCCCAAAATATCAAATTAATCCATTAATCATATTTTTATCTTAAATATATGTCCAACATTATTTAATCAAAAAATCAAGTCCCTAATACTCCATCAAGCATTCGGCCAAGGTGATTAAAATGGTTCCGATTTCGTTTTCAATCCAATCGAGTTACAAATCATCATTCCATATTATTTCAAGTCATCTAATGTCTTAAAATTAAAAAATCATCTAGTCCACATGCTTGCATGTATTCGGCCAAGCCTCATTTGGGTTGGAAAAATTAATCCAATTTATTTTCCATGAAATTGATGATGTATAATCTAAATAACATACATCTAAGCATATTTAATCAAGCAAACTCATCAATCAATGCTTCATACAATTTTCCCCAAATAACATCCTAATATATTTGCATGCTCTTTAAGCTCAATGATACCATTGTTGGAAATCTAATCCATGTCCCAAGATCAAAAGAACAAGCAAAATATATAAAAGAATGAACAATATTGAAGTATGGCGGAATCATACTCACAAAGATCGGAATGCGGATGCGTTGATGAAACAAAAACTTTCTCCTTTGTGCAGTGAAGTATTCGGCCAAACAGAAAAGAGAAGCTCCAAGCAATTTTTGATCCTTCCAAGCTCTAAGATGAGTTTCCCATAACACCTTTGTATGATCCCTTGATGGTGCTAGCCAAGATGTGTTTTTATGTTCCAAACAAACACAATTCTTCAAGTCTTGCCACAAAAAATGAAGAAATGGAGAGCCAAAACTGCTTACTGTTTCGGTAATTTGAGAGGGAGGAGAGATCTGATTTTTTGTTACAAAAATCAATTTATATTTATGCCATAATATTTATTAAATAATAATAAACTTATGACACAAATCATGCAATGGCTTAGAGTGTCAAACACTCAATTCCATGCAAAACCCTTGAGTGCATTGTACACTATTCCATGCAATGCATCAACAATTAAATAATGCATATAATGACATGTGTCATGTGGGCCCCACACGTTTCCAAATGAAAGTGGGCCCACGTGCACTCACGCGTTCGGGTTCGATATTTCCGAAATACCGAACTTACGTCGCGACGTTAATTAAATCGAATTTAAATAAATAATTGCGCCTAGCGAAATATTATTTACGTCGCTAACGAATTAATTCTAAATTAACTCGTTTGCCCGAATTAAAATCTAATTTTAATTTCGCGTCGAAATCGAATTTCGATTATTATATCGAATATAATAATTTTACGATTAATTCCAAATTAATCGTTCTCTCTCTTTATATAGTACTTTATCCAAGATAAAGTCTCTCCGTAATTAATCCAAGATTAATCGAGTTTGAATCATACGTCATTGGTGAATCTTCGGGAAGCGACCCAAGAGACCTCTAGATATGTTGGCAGTAAATCCGGTTGTCGAACTATCCGAACACGTACGTACCAAGTACTACGTTTTTACCGATTTACAAGACAAGGTTAGCCTCTAGCAAAACGCCATGCCTACCCAATTCTCTAGAAATATTCTTATTGGAATATTATATCTATAACAGGCGTAGTATACCGTAGTATAGTGTATATCGAACCAGTATCGGATGATCACATGTAAGGCCTGGGGCTGGAGATGTGTCTGCCCCGTACGATACACATATCGGACATCAAGCAACCAGTCTCTTTGAATCGGATAATCCTGACCTAGTCATATTATCCCGATGGTTGCAACCATTATAGAGTACTAGTTCTGTATCCCTCGCGATCATCATCTCCATATGTCTGAAGTGATACTTCCATCTTGACATCACACCCAATACACTACGATTCTCGATAAACCCAGAAGAGGTGTACACAGAACCCGTTAAAGCCCTGGACCACCAAAACTAAAGTTTACCGATTGTCGTAAGTACTAGCGATGCAAATCTCAGGTTAAGATCATATGCACCTACCCTGAAGCGGACTCCCATAGACACGCAGACATACTACCAATGGGACTTCCGCGGGGTCTATCCAGAGCGAAGCTGTTTTCCGTACCATCGGTAAAACACAACCTCCTACCGCACTTGCATAAGTATCCTATACTTAAATATATGAGAACTATGCCGTTGTGCCCTCACAACATGCACAAGTGCAGTACTAGTCTATTCCGCATTATCGATGTCCAATCTCGATAATACTACGACTAGGGATATTTAATGATTAAACCTTTATGGATTGATACCGTCTCATATCATCACAATCCGGAACTAATCATAGGGACTTTTACCATTTATATATCAAAGTAAATAAATTACAAAACGGTAAAAGGCAATTTCATTACTACATAGTTAATTTTGTACAATAATACAATATCATTTACAAAATAGTGACGCTATGGGTCATTACTGTCTAACAATAGCATCACTATTTGTACATATCATGGTGTTGTTGACAATTAACTATAATGACAAAGGAAATTGCTCTTTTATCATTGTAATTAGATTACCAGATGTATAAATGATAAAAGGTCATTATGATTAGTTCTGAAGTAGATGATATGAGACATTGGTCAATCCACAAAGGGTTAATCATTAATATCCTAGTCGTAGTATTATCGAGATTGGACATCGATAACGCGAATAGACTAGTTACACTTGTGCGCGTTGTGGGAGCATAACGGCATATTCTCTATATTTTGGTATATGATACTCATTCGGTAATAGGAGGTTGTGTTTACCGATGGTATGGAAACAACTTCTCTCTGGATAGACCCCTCAGAATTCCATTGGTAGTATTACTATGTGTCTATGGAAGTCCGAATGAGTAGGTGTATTTGTCTTAACCTGAGACTTGCCCGCTAATACTTGCGACAATCATATACTTTGGTTTTGGTCGTCCAGGGCTTGACAGTTCTGTGTACCCTCTTCTGGTTATTGAGAATCGTAGTGTATGGGGTGTGATGTCGAGACGAAAGTATCACTCCATTCATAGTGGAGATGATGATCACGTAGGATACAATAATTGGTTCTCTTTTATGCTGCAGCTATCAGGATATTATGACTAGGTCATGTTTATCCGATTATAAGACTAGTTACCAGAGATCCGATATGTGCTTCGTACGGGACATACACAATTCCAACTCTAGGCCTTGCACGTGACATCCGATATTGGATCGTAATACGCAATACTATGTATACTACGCCTGATATAGATCACATATTCCTTTAAGAATATTCTGGAGAATTGGGTAGGCACGGTACTTTGCTATAAGCCAACCATGTCTTGTAAATCGGTAAAAACATAGTACTAGGTACGTACGTGTTCGGATAGTCCGACGACCGGATTTACAGCCAACATATCCGGGGATCTCATGGGTCGCTTCCCGAAGATTCACCGATGACGTATGACTCGCACTTTATTAATCTGGGATTAATTATGAGAGAGAAATTAATCTGGGATTAATTATGGAGATATTTTATCTGGGATAAAATATTATTTAAAGAGAGAGAACGATTAATTTGGAATTAATCGATAAAATAATATATTCGATATATTATACGAAATTAGATTTTGACGCGAAATTAAAATTAGATTTTAATTCGGGCGAACGAGTTAATTTAGAATTAATTTGTTAGCGATGTGAATAGTGATTTTGCTAGGCATAATTATTTAATTAAATTTGATAATTACGTCGCAACGAAAAATTTGTTAATTTGGAATTAGCAAACCCGAGCTCGGGAGTGTTTGCAGGCCCACTCGCATTTCGAATTCAAGTGCGGCCCACAAGTCACATCAAGCGTCAAATCACCAGTCAATCAAGTGATGGATGTCTTGTCACTTTGAGTGATTGACAACTAGTCACTATCATAATTGATAGTGGTGGTTGGTTGGCTTTAATGCTTGTACCAATTTTCAAAGTTGAATTTGGTATATCTTTTATTGATTTTGGAAATAAAAAAACTAACACACAATTTCTCACTCTCTCCTCTCTATCTCTCGGCCTTGGGCCATTTTTTCTTCTTTCTTCCTCCTCAAGCCGAGAACACGATGAAGAACAAGGGAAAGATTTGCAGCAAATTTTTCCGAGTGCTAACACACATTAGGAGTCTTCGAAGGTGATAGGGAAACCCAATCATGGGCATGGAATCCTTACCCAAAGCTTGGCAGCTTGGAGAAAAAATGGAGCACCAAAATGGAGCAAAACCGTGAGCACCTTGGAGGAAAAGCTTGAAGAGTTTTGTTATCCTCGCATCGCAAAAGCCGATCATTGTAAGTATGATTCTGCCATATTTCTTATGAGTATTCACATGATTTCTATGCTTAAATTGATCTTGGGACTAACCTAGAAACCCAACAATGGTATCAGAGCCTTGTTTAAGCATGAAATTGAAATTAGGGTAAAAATTATTTGAGCATGTTTTGATGAAATTGATTGTTGATATATGCTTGAATGATGATAACATGATGTTATGCATGATCAATTTGATGAAAATTGGATTGGATCAATTTTTCCCCAAATCATAGGCTTGGCCGAAAGTTGGACTACCCTAAATGTCATGGTGATTTTTTTTTGAATCATTGGATGAGTTTGAAATACTTGGGAAATGTTGATTTAGGATTTAATTGGATTGAATTCGGAATCGGACATGAAATCCCTAATTGCCGTGAATGATAAGCATGAAAAATGATTGATTTTTTGATTCAATTGTGTTGGACATATGTTGATGATGATTAGCATAATTAATTGAGTAAATTATTGTTTTGGAAATCTTAATTTGGTTAATTAATTATGGCTATACACTTTAGATTAATTAATTGTGAAATTTGGAATTTTGTGATTTAATTAATTGGGCTTATTTTGGAAATTGGGCTTGAAAAGTTGTATTTGGGCTTAATGGGCTTGGTTGGGCGAAGTTTGGTTTAGGCTAATTGGTTGGATCCAATTGGGCCCAAAACCATATCCATAAAGTCCAAATATATTTAATGGACCTTTAAAATTTTAATTGGGCCTAATGGGCCTAAATTGGTTTCTTGGCAAATAAGGGTGATTCCTTAAATGGGCTTTGGTATTTGGGTTTGACCAATATTGACCAAAAGTCCATGCCTTAAGAAATTAATTGAAAGCCCATTGGACTTTAATTAAATTTACATTGGATGTTATTGGGCTTTGAGACCCGTAAAGATTGGATTTAGAATCTAAGTCGTAAAGGCACATTATAAAGTGTAATTATTTAATTTGGAATTAAATAAATGAATTAGTATTAAATACAAATTGAATTGGATTTAAAATTGTAGTTTAATATAATTCAAGAATTTGTACTTTGAGTACTTATTCTTAAAACGAGTTGGACTCGCGCAAATCAAATCGTTGTTTGAACATTTGATGGTCATTAATTTCAGATTAATTAATTGGATTAGATTGATTGATAACATGCTTTGTGTGAATACATGGATGCGATGTATGAATAATGTATATCAGATGGATATTAGATTGGTGAGGGCAATTTTGGAAATTATTGTAATAAATTTAGAATTTATTAATTTGACCTGCGTGTCCAGCCTATTACCTCTTGATTCTTTGTATTTCTCTTCTCATCTATTCCCCTCAATGTAAATGAGGTTTCTTTAGAAGTGTTATGTAATTGGGTAGAGGTAATATTTGTGCTACCGGGAGAGAGGAAATGGAGAGATTTGTTCTAGGAACAATGTGTTGAGTATCCATCCGTATATCATTATTATTTTATTTATACGCGTCTTATTATGTTTTTAGAATGCATGTTTAAGGGTGTATGATGATGAGACCTAACAAAGATAATTAATTGGTTGCCAATTATTCGAAAAAACCCTCAACACATATTAAACGTTTTTCCTTCCATTGAGTTATTCTTACTCAAGATCCAAGATTGGGATTGGTTTGTTGGCCAAAGTCAAGACCTTTGTCCGTCGCGGATGTGTTTGAATCATGAAGGCTTTGTTCCATATCGGTGTCTTGTCCAAGTTGTGATTTGTTGGCCAAAGTCAAAATCACTTCTTGTCCATCGACATCGATTACGAAGCTTTCCATGGTCAATGGGTTCCGCTTAACTGGGATCATTAAGTTTGTTGTGCCAAAGCCAAGGCTTAATTGATTAATAGGAAAAAGGTTAGGGAATATATTGGATATATTGGCATATATAAGATATATGTTTCGGACTCGATGTCCACCTACTGGATCTAGGAATTGGATGGGATCCAATTGATCTTAATGATGAGTCGCTCTGAGCTACCAATTTCCTTCACGAGATAGACATTAAACAGTGCAATACTTATTTTGAATAAGGTTCTATGAAAATGTGTTAGACAGACTTCATATTAGATATGATCAGGAAGAAACCGGGTTTTCTCATTCCTGAAGATTTGGGAATGTTGGGCATATGATTGGATGATACCAAACTAGAACCCAAATCGGATAATTGCCTATTTGTAGGTTATCCTAGGGAAACCAAAGTATAGTACTTATACAACTCACAAGAGAACAATGTAATTGTTGCTCTCCATGCGGTTTTCCTAAGAGAAATACCTATATGCAATGGTAAGTGGGAGGAAATTAAAACTCGATGAAAATCAGACTAATACTATTCCAGGCACCGAGTCCTCACGGAACACAAACAGTTCATCGGGGATTAAACTATACCAATAATCATCGAATACACAAGAACCGCGTAGGTCGAAGAGAGTCAGAAAACAACCTGAGAGGTATTGGTTTCTGATCTCACCTTATACAGATGTCAATCTTATTGAGGAAGACGAACTGACTACGTATGAATAAATGATACAAGGTATCGACTCCTTTTATGGCAAAGTGTCATAAAGTCTGAAATGGATTCCATGTATACCAACCAAGTTTGGACACTGGTTGTTGTACCGGAAGGCATTGTGCCTATTGGTGCTATATGAGTCTTCAAAGAAGACATACATGGATGGCAACATACAAATGTACAAAGCTAGGCTTGTATAGAAAAGGTATCGTCATCAATATAGTGTCGATTACGACGAAAACTTTTACCTGTTGCCATGGTTAAATCCATTTGGATAATGATTGCTAATGCCGCGTATTTCATTTATGAAATATGGCACATGGTATGTCAAAATCGCTTTCCTTAAACGGAAACCTATTGGAGGATGTTTACATCATCTTGATGGTTTTGTCATACCAAAACATGCAAACAAGGTTTGCAAGTTAATTCAATCCATTTATGGATTGAAGCAAACATTGCATTCTTGGAACTAACGTTTTGATAAGATCATAATTGTATATGATTTAATTCAAAACGAAGATGATTCTTGTGTATATAAGAAGGTTTGTGGGAGAGCACTGATAATGATTGTCCTATATAATGATGATATGTCATTTATTGGAAATGACATTCCCATAATACAATCGGTGAAAGCTTGGCTTTCATGAAAATTCTTCGTAGATTACTTGGGAGAGACAACCTTTATTCTAGGAATAAAGATCTACTATGATAGATCTAAATGTTGTTGGCACTCTCCGAGAACTCGTACATTGAAAGATATGTACGTGACCTGGTGTCTCATATGCTTTGAGCATATGGAGTCACAATCAGACCAATCCAAGTGATAGTCACTGGATTGATGTTAAGAACATCTTTAAGTATCTTAGATGAACTAAGGATGCTTTCTTAAGCTATGGAGAAGGAGAACTTGAAATGACTGGGTTCACCACTGCAAGTTTCCAAACCGATAAAAATGACTATAAGTCGTAATAATGGTACTTATATAGTTTGAATAACAGAACAGTGAGCTGGAAATCTTCCAAGCAAGATACTGTTGCCGAATAAACAACAAAAGCGGAATATTACTGTAGCTGAGGCAGCAAAAGAAGCATTTTTGATCTATATAATCCTAATTAGATTAGGTATAGTTCTGTTAGCAGTTGAGCTAGGCTACAGCACATGCTAAAGAATCACGGTCTCATCAATGATCCAAGTATGTACTTCGACTATTTCATCTGATTCGTCAGATCATACATCGTGGCGATATGATGATCGAATAAAATGCAGTAGATGATAATGTTTCAAATCCGCTAACGAAAGCTGTTTCTTAGCAGAAGTTTGAGCGACCCGTACATAGTTCAAGTGTAGGACACTTGAGTGATTGGCTATAGGCCAAGTAGGACATTTTTGGACAATTATGACCCATAGCATCACTATTTGTACAGAATATGGTGTTGTTGTACAAATTAACTATGTGACAAAGGAAATTTCTCTTTTATCATTTGTAATTACATTACCGGGATATATAAATGATAAAAGTCCATATGATTAGTTCCATATTAATAAGATATGAGACAATATTAATCCACTAAGGTTTAATCATTAAAAAATCCATAGTCGTAGTATTATCGAGACTAGACATCGATAATGCAGAATAGACTAGTATTGCACTTGTGCGCGTTGTGAGAGCATAACGACATAGTTCTCATATATTTAAGTATTGGATACTTATGCAAGTGTCATAGGAGGTTGTGTTTACCGATGGTATGGAAACAGCTTCACTCTGGATAGACCCCTCGAAATTCCATTGGTAGTATGACTATGTGTCTATGGGAGTCCGAATCAGGGTAGGTGTATTTGGTCTTAACTTGAGACTTGCATCGCTAATACTTGCGACAATCAGTATACTTTGGTTTTGGTCGTCCAGGGCTTTAACAGGTTCTGTGTACGCCTCTTCTGGGTATACTAAGAATCGTAGTGTATTGGATTTTAAATGAAATTAGATTTCATAACGAAATTAAAATTAGATTTTAATTCGGGCGAACGAATTAATTTAGAATTAATTCGCGAGCCACTTTAATAGTAATTTTGCTAGGCATAATTATTTAATTAAATTTTATTTAATTAAGTCGCTATGAAAAAATTCGTTAATTCAGAATTAACGAACCCGAGCCCGGAATCTGTTTGCGGGCCCACTCGGATTTTGAATTAAAGTGGGGCCCACACTTGTCACATCACATAGTCAACTTTATCAACTTTTTGTTGATAGAAGTTGGTGGGATTTTGATGGTTGCTTGTTTCTTACACAAGCATTATTAAAATTGATGTGAAAGTGACATATATCAATTTTTTAAGTTTGGTAATTGATATTATTGATTTTTGAAAAATCAAAAAACACATCTCTCACACTTCTTATCTCCATGGCCGAAATTGGCCATCTTTTTCTCTCAAAATGTCGTGAGCCTATGGCTTATTTGGTTCTTGATTTTACTTCAAAATCATGCAAGCTAGCACTTCACAATGAGTCATTCAAAGGTGTTAGGGACACTAACCCTTGAGTTTGGAATTCAAGAATAAGCTTGGAAGCTCAACATACATCAAAGGAGAAGATTGGAGCAACTACACAAAAGGTTGGAAATTTTTGTTATCTCCTACATCCACTCAACCGACCATTGTAAGTATTTTCCGCCACTTTACTTTGCGTATTCACATGTTTCATGCTTAATGATCTTGGTTATTGTTCTTAGAGAACCCAACAGAATCAATGGTGCTTATGAGACAAAATATTTAGAGGGGTTTAATGGACTCTTAACCCGACTATATTTATGAGATATTCATGAAGGGCTATACCCATATGTAATGACTATATCGATGGACACCAAAGTTGTTCGGTTTATTTTTATCCATCTACGGTAACAGGAGTACAACTTCGAGTTTTCAGTGGAATAACGTGGAGTTAATAATTCATAATATTTGATTAAATAGTTTAATTAATATTTCATAATTATTGGAGCTCGGAACCGTAGGTCTATTTGTCCCTCATGCTAGCTCTATTAACTGTAGCAAACTTAGTATGATTAGATTGTCTAATAATATGCTCACATTATATTTAAAAATTATTAATGAGATTAATAATATTATTGTCAGAAATGAAAAGTATGTTAAATTAGTTTAACTTAATGTTTTCTAGAATTCTTTGATTATGAGATAATCAAGTTAGTAATAATTATGAGATAATTACTACAACACAATTGAAGAAAATTTAATCATTATTGAGATAGTGATTTTTATTTACCTTAAGAGACAAAGCCATATAGCTTACCATGCTCTCCAATTTATTATGTCTATTAGGTGACATGTATACACCTAATAGTTTTGTCATTAGCTAATCCAATCTTATTAATTGGTATGGCCACCACATTTATGTTTTTGCCATTGAAAAAAAGTATTTGATGCTTAATGACAAAGTCATTGTCTTTAGCTTATCATTTCTTATGCTTTGTTATAGCATTCACATTTTTGTGCTAGCCATTGCAAGAAAGCATTAGATGCTTAATGACAAGGTTAGTTGGCTTGTGTAAGAGAATATAATCTCTACCATTTCTCTCACATCTAAGGTTAACATTTTGCATTCATTCACACAAGTGTGAGAAAGAATTTGAGAGAAAATAAAGAGAGTTCAAGCATTCACAAGTGTTGTGAGAGTGTTTGAAATTCCAAAAGCGAAACACCATTGTTCTTAATTCTCTAAATAGTTTAGAGGATTGATCTTCGGGAGTGAAGCCCACACTTCGGTTTGTTGGTTTCCAGTCATAGTTCTGAAGATCGAGTGGTTGATCCAAGCATTGGACATCAAATGATTGATTTCAGCTCCTATAATAAAGGGACAAGGCAAAGAAAATTTTAATAGATATAAGGTTCTATAAAGAATGTAGGATAATTAGAAAGGTAAAAGAAGTAAAAACACCGAGCTAGTTGTGGGAGTTTTCGATAGATATAAGGTTCCATAAAGAATGTAGGGATTCTAGACACCCAAACCCAGACTCGTAAGAGATAGAGTGAATGAACGTCGTAAAGGAAAAAGATTTTTGCCTTAACCGAGGAATCTGATGTATATAAGGCCCTAAACTACCCAGATTTTGAATCTTGCAGTAATAGTGAATAAGAAAATTGTCCTGACGGAGTCTATCTCATACCTATCCTAAATTAGTAATAGACTATATATTGACATGGAGTACCAGAATGATCATGTCAACATCCATTGAGACGTGAAACTCATACTCCATCATTAACCAGTACGTATAAATATAACCGTAAGGAAGTCCGACGATGGTATATACTAAACAAGAAATAGAGGACACTGAAAGATAGACCAACCAGAGAAAGACCAAAAAGGCTTCCAATGATAGAAAGGAAATAACCAGACTTAAGCTAAGATGAACAAGTTCACAATACTAGTGAGAGCCCATAGATCAGACCAACACCAGTAAAAGTTCATGCAAGTTTAAGAAGACAGACCTACGAGATGGGAAATATGCAAGGAGTTAACCAGAGTACCAGTACAAACAGTAAGATAAAATAGCATATTTATAGCCTATATTGAGAATAGAGAGTAGAAGTCTAGAAGTAGCCAATAAGAAGGAATCACCACTAGCCTCGGCAGCATAGCCTAGAGCCAAGGAATATGGTATGGATTTAATAAATAAGGCTATGAGAAGTAATAAGGAAGTTCAGTGTATATAGTAACAATAGATAATGTAGCTTGAGACAATAAAGTAAATGGAGACTTTAGAATGGCTGATAAATGTTATGGAACCCTAAGATACGGAAGAGTTGATGCAGATTTCACCAGAACATGTGGTAAATTTTCTTTCCAATAACCATACTCTAATAAGAACATAGACATCTAACGAAAACATAGGAATCATGTACTCACCTGTCGACTTAGAGCCTAGTAAGAACTTGAACCAGTAAATAATGACATCTATGACACAGACAAATCATGAGCGAGCAAGATGGTCAAACCATGAAATTTGAGAGAATCTAGATATGAGTTATAAGATAGTAATTGTGGGAACACAGAAACTGGGTGACGCATACTGTTCCGGACTCGCGGCCTGGTTGGGAGTACGGAGTAGCCCGCGTGGGACTAAACCAAAGAATGATGGAGTCGCCACCGGTGTGAACCGGGACAAAGATTTAAGGCCGCACTCACCCCTCGCAAGGGAAGACCTCAAACCATTGGGTTCGGAATGGTCCCTTACTTATGCCACTTGTAATAAAATGATTTGTGCAATAATTCAACCAAGCCTAAGCAACGTTTATTTCCAAGGACAATTTACTCATAAGTTCACATGCATAAATACAAGGCTCATATCTAAGTTTGCATATAACCTATGTCCGGATTTGCATACAACCTATTTGCATTTTTATCTATGTCCCAATTTGCATACAACCTATTTTCATATGCTCTATGTCCAAGTTTGCATGCATAAAGATAAATACGGCTAGCATACAATGTCATAAGCACATTACATTTGATCATAGGCATGCCAATAGATAATAATTGTACACTCAAGTATGAAAGCAAACTGGAATAACGGCGAACATGCAATAGCACACAGAAATCTCATGAACATGTTTCGATCATATAATGCGGAAAATGAAGAACAACCTAAACATAATTCAAATTCCAAACGCAAAATAAAGGACTAATCATGCTTGAAAATGAACAACTAAATGGGATAAATCATGCTTAAGAATCAAATAGCATACTAACGGCCTATTCATGCTTGAAAACCATCTCATGAACGCATCAAATAAATAAATGCAGGAATTCAAATAGTATGACTGATTACATGATACAAGAGAAATCACCTAAGGAACAATTATGCATGGCATGTGATGAAAATGACTCAGTTCAGTTTATACACATTCGTGTAGCGTTCGAAAACACGTTCGAACGGTAAACAGAAGGTTCTCGTTCGTGTGGCGTTTGATAATGCATTCGAACGGCGGACCAGACCTGATGAAACAAATGCATGTTGTGTTCGAGTAGCGTTCGTAAACACTTTCAAACGGTAAACAGAAGGTTCGCGTTCGTATAGCATTTGATAACGCGTTTGAACGGGAGCAGACAGAAAACACGCGTTCGTGCGGTGTTCTGAAACGCGTTCGAATGGGGTTATAACAGTGACCTCCAAAATGCAGTAAAAAACATGACAAATACATGAACAGATGAATATATGACACCTAATAAATAATAACAGGTTAAAAGGCGCTGCAAAGCATCGTGGTAAGGATTTTAACCCCTCGAAATAGAGGACCTTTAATCCGACTTACTAAGCCCATGAGCTAATAACATAATTCATATAAGAAATAAGGCAACAATATCGAACTTCATATACACGATTGAAAACATCTCACATTCAACCGAATATAACATCATCCGGCGCGGCAAAGTATCGTGGGTAAAGGATTTTAACCCCTCGAAATAGAGGACCTTTAATCGCACTTACCAAGCCCATGCGCTAATAACACAATGCATATAAGAGATAAAAGAAACAACAATATCGGACTTCGTATACCCGATTGAACACATATCACATTCAACGGAATATACATCATCCGGCGCGGCAAAGCATCGTGGTAAAAGATTTAACCCCTCGAAATAGAGGACCTTTAATCACATTTACTAAGCCCATGCGCTTCACCTTATCATTACTCAAACAAATACATGCAGAAAATATAACTATAATAAAAAAATCAAGATGACGTGAAATAAAATATGTGCCATAAACTCAAGTGGTACGTGGAGTTGTATCTGTTGGAAAAAATAACCAAGCCCCAAGATCAACAAGAACAAGCAAAATATATAAATACATGAATGAATAAATTGAAGTATGGCGGAATCATACTCACAATACTTGAAAATGGATGCTAAGATGATGCGAAATTCCTCCCTTGTGCAGTGAAGCTCTCGGCCAAGAAGAAAAGAGGGACTCCAAGTCGAGTTTGATCCTTCCAAGCTCAAGGATTAGTTTCCCATATCACCTATGTATGATCCCTTGAAGTGCTAGCCTTTGTTGTGATTTTGAATGCACAACTTCTTCAAATCTTGCCACAAAATTGAAGAAATAGAGAGCCCAAAACTGCATGTAGTTTCGGCAATGTGAGAGAGAGAGGAGGTTATGATTTTTGTTACAAAAAATCAATTTATATTTGCCATAATATTTATTAAATTAATAATAAACTTATGACACAAATCATGCAATGGCTTAGAGTGTCAACACTCAAACTCCATGCAAAACCATTGAGTGCATTGTACACTATCTCCATGCAATGCATTAGAATAAATAATGCATAATATGACATGTGTCATGTGGGCCCCACACGTTTCCAAATAAAAGTGGGCCCACGTGCACTCACGCGTTCGGGTTCGATATTTCCGAATACCGAACTTACGTCGCGACGTTAATTAAACGAATTTAAATAAATAATTGCGCCTAGCGAAATTATTATTTACGTCGCTAACGAATTAATTTTAAATTAACTCGTTTGCCTGAATTAAAGTCTAATTTTAATTTCGCGTCGAAATCGAATTTCGATTATTATATCGAATATAATAATTTTACGATTAATTCCAAATTAATCGTTCTCTCTCTATGTATAGTACTTTATCCAAGATAAAGTCTCTCCGTAATTAATCCAAGATTAATCGAGTTTGAATCATACGTCATTGGTGAATCTTCGGGAAGCGACCCAAGAGATCTCTTGATATGTTGGCAGTAAATACGGCCGTCAGATTTCTGAAGACGTACGTACCAAGTACTACGTTTTTACCGATTTACAAGACAAGGTTAGCCTCTAGCAAAACGCCATGCCTACCCAATTCTCCAGAAATATTCTTATTGGAATATAAGATCTATAACAGGCGTAGTATACCGTAGTATAGTGTATATCGAACCAGTATCGGATGATCACATGTAAGGCCTGGGGTTGGAGATGTGTCTGGCCCCGTACGATACACATATCGGACATCAAGCAACAAGTCTCTTTGAATCGGATAATCCTGACCTAGTCATATTATCCCGATGGTTGCAACCATTATAGAGTACTAGTTTTGTATCCCTCGCGATCATCATCTCCATATGTCTGAAGTGATACTTCCATCTGACATCACACCCAATACACTACGATTCTCGATAAGTCCAGAGAGGTGTACACAGAACCCGTTAAAGCCCTGGACCACCAAAACTAAAATTTACTGATTGTCGTAAGTACTAGCGATGCAAGTCTCAGGTTAAGATCATATGCACCTACCCTAAAACGGACTCCCATAGACACGCAGACATACTACCAATGGGATTCCGCGGGGTCTATCCAGAACGAAGTGTTTTTCGTACCATCGGTAAAACACAACCTCCTACCGCACTTGCATAAGTATCCAATACTTAAATATATGAGAACTATGCCGTTGTGCCCTCACAACATGCACAGTCCAGTACTAGTCTATTCCGCATTATCGATGTCCAATCTCTATAATACTACGACTAGGGATATTTCATGATTAAACCTTTATGGATTGATACCGTCTCATATCATCACAATCCGGAACTAATCATAGGGACTTTTACCATTTATATATCAAAGTAAATAAATTACAAAACGGTAAAAGGAAATTTCATTACTACATAGTTAATTTTGTACAATAATACAATATCATTTACAAAATAGTGACGCTATGGGTCATAACTGTCTAACAATCTCCCACTTGGCCTATAGCCAGTCACTCAATCATCTAATACCTGAACTATGTATGTGTCGCTCAAACTTTTCTCGAGGAATTGTTTTCGTCAGCGGATCTGCATGTTGTCCTCTGATGCGATCTTTTCGATCTTCACATCGCCACGATGTATGATCTCTCGAATCAGATGGAATCGTCGAAGAACATGTTTGGATCGTTGATGAGACCTTGGTTCCTTAGCCTGCGCTATGGCCACGCTATTGTCATAATACAATAAAACGGGCTCAGCTGCTAATGGAACTACTCCTAATCCAACTAGGAA
>SKCR01000999.1:0-28586 GCA_019454045.1 Zanthoxylum bungeanum
CAACTCACGTCACCTGTCACTTCCTTTCCTACGTTTCCACTTTTACCCCTCAAACCTGCCTTCTGATCTGGATCGGCGAATAAAGCCCCTTCATATCAGGCGCGCGTTCCGAAACGCGCCAAACTTTAACGGACTTATCCAAGCTTCCACTGTAAACAATCCACCGTTGATCTCCGTTCTGATCATCATCATCATCATCATCACCCGAATCATGATTTTCATCAACGGCCAAGCACTTAACGGGCCCAGAATGACCCGTCAAAACAGCCAAACAACTGTGGGCCCCGCTCTCTTCCCTCCTCCACACGCAAATATTCTTATCAGCCGAGCCGCTAAACACCAAATTCCCAGCCACGGCCAGGCAGAGCACGGCCATCTTGTGGCCCCGCAGGATCCCACCGTGCGACAAATGCTTCTCATGTTCCCAAAAATTCACAAGCCCATCGGACGATCCACAGTAGATCACAGCCGATTCTTGATTCACCGCCAACGCCGTGACGGCATTCTCCTGATTCAACAGAACCTGGGCAAGAAAATGCTTCGTCCCTTTCCCTTGCAGCTCACGCCTCCAAACTTTCACGGTTCCATCGGCAGATCCCGTGAGCACCAAGCAATTGAATCCCGCCACGACTGAATTTATGGCGTCATCATGGGCATTTATGGATTCCAAGCATTTAGAGTCTGAAATTCGCCACACCTTGAGGGTTTTATCCCAAGAACCTGAATATAACAACCCCAGTTCCTCGTTCAAACTCAAGCAAGAAACAGCGTCAAAGTGTTTGATACGAAGCACGTTGCGGTGTCTACGTACTTCCACGTAGTTCTTAGGGTTCACTGAACTTTTAACATAATCTTTAAAAGTAGGTAAGCTACCAACCCTTTTGTGGACGCTAGGGTTTTTGTTTGAATTCTTCCATATTCGAATTTTGCCATCCTGGTGACCTGTAAAAATCCTGTCACCCGATATAACAATGGCTTTAACTAAGCCACTATTTGATTTAAAACCTGAAAATTCTTTCAAATTTTTCCAGACTCTGATGTTCTTGCTGTCGGAACCCGTGTATAACAAGTCACCAGAGGCGGCTAGTGAATATACGTGCCCTTCTTCGCGTACAATTGATCCAACGAGACCATTGCTGGACAAGTTATCATGTAAGTAGGGTGTGATCCAGGGAGACTTTCTGTACGGAGAAATTGGCTGATTCCAAGGAGACATAAGGTAAGGTGACGCCTCGCCACTTGTTGGTGTACGTGTCCCGCTGTTGTTGTATCTAGGACTCGAAGCTGAAGCGTTGCTTTTCCGGTTACTTGAATACTCGGTATCGTCTGTGCTGTTGTTGCTGTTCAAAATCACAGATTCTGGGTACAAGAAAGAGCCCAATTTTGGTCGGTGGAAATTGTTTTGTTTCAAAATAACGGCACCGTCCCTTTCCTTCGTCATCTTTTTTTGGAGAGATGAGAAATACAAGATTCAGAAAAGAGAAAATCTTAAAAATTTTGACGGAAATTGGAGGGATGAGGGAAATTTTTTTTGTAAAGAGGGTTTTTTTTTTCGAAAGAGTGAAGGAGCGTGTGATATATAAATAGGGAGAAGTGAAATTGCGGTAGGTGATTCGATGATGTGGGTTTGTGACACGTGGTATGGGGTATTACGTAACCGTTACATGCTCTTCCAGTTGTAAGGAAACTAAAGAAACAAAAAAAGCTTTCAATGTTTGCATGTGAAAATTGTTAAGAATTCACGCGTTAATTTGAACTTCGCACGTTAATATTAGGAATACATTTCTACAAAGAAAATTGAAGAGGATTAATGTTTAATTGCATGTGAAAAATACAAAATATTATGGTGAGGCCAGATGTTTGACCTTTCAAATTGTCAAATGCTTCATCTACATTTTCCTCTTTGAATGTCAAAACGACACGCAGCTGAGAATGTGTGATTGGATTAAAAACGTTTATTTGGTGGGGTACTATAGTAGTTACCTTGGTTGATCTTTTTTTTTTTTTTTTTTTTGAAGCTGTGGATGTATGGAGTTTCCTAAGAAATTTATTTTTTAAGGTTTTAAATAGATTAATCATTTTCAGGTGATGATACTTGCAAAAAAAAAAAAAAAATACTATAATGTTTTTTTTTTTTTTTTTTGTAGTTTAGGTGTTTTGTGAAGGAGAAAATAGAGCTTCTTAAGTAGAGGTTTTATTAATAAAATTTTTAGAAATAGAGTTTTAATAAAAAAAAATTTAGGTGTTTGGTTGCAAGTGAGAATTTTCATTAAACATTACAAAATTAATTTATTGGACAAGTTTTTTTAAGTTATATTATAAAAAAAATGAAATAATATTGTTAAATTAAATAAGGATATTATAGACAATTTAAATCTTTAAAAAAGCTTTTCAAGCTCTACTCTTAAAAGTCCAATTTTTGAGCTTTTGCTAGTTTTTTTATAAAATAATTTTTTTAATCCTCAAAATTAGGAGTGTGCATTAATCGGTTTTAACCGATTAACCGAGCCGTTCCGACCAATTTTTTTATAATGGTTCGGTTATTGTGATTAAATCGATTTTTTCGATTAAGATTTTTAACTTTTTCGATTTTCCGGTTCGATTAAGGTTATGAGATTTGTATAACTGAACCGACTAATTAACCGATTACAAACCATAATTTGACTTATATATATTTTTAATTAAAACGAAATTAAAATTTTTACCTTCTGCCTCTACTGAGTGTAGTAGTAGACTGTTTTTTGATGAATTTAAATTTGTCATCTGTTGTTAAACACATATATGATTGTCTTTTTGATGAATTTAAATTTGTATTAATGTGGATTGTTATTTGTGAATATTATGGATTAGTTAATAACCGAATTAACCAAAACCGATCGAAAAATAATGGTTAAATTGGTTAATGGTTATGTGTCATCATATGGTTAAATCGGTTAAACATTTACTTAACCAAATAATTTAGGTTTGGTTAAAAATCAAGAATTAACCGACCGAATCGACCGATGCACACCCCTACTCAAAAGCTTTACTTAAAATATAACCAAACATCACCAAAAATTTGAAAAGTGCTTTTGAAATTAAAAAAGCTTTTTTTACCTTTATTAGAAGCCATATTAAACAGAAACTAAATCTTTCATAGATGAATTAGTAAAATAATGAGACAAAGTGAGCAAGTGGAGACTCAAGTACAGTACATTAGCTCTCAAATGTTATCAATAATGATTTTGGATATGGATCAAAAGTAACATTAACAAACATCATAAATTCAAGGAAAAATAATGATATTTGTCAACCTCGAAAAAAAATTAAGTAGTTCGAGATGTTAAGAATTGTTTTTTTTTTTTTTTAAAAAAAAAAAATCTATTTTCCTATTTTGGGTGAAAAAAAAAATGGGTTTTTTGCTATACAATTTTATATCTCACTTATTGAATTCACATTGTAAAAGTCGTTATTTGTACAGAAGTCACAAAGTTTGTTAAACAAATACGATTTTAGGTTTCTTACAAAGGCTCTTCATTAATTTACGTGGCGGTTCTAAAACGCTTTTACTTTTTGTCTCACATATTTTGAGCTTTAAACGAACGAACGAACGCGCCTCAATCGTCAACGGTTCTTAAATTGCTGCTGCCACCTACAGTCTCAGATTTGTTGTTCAGACAGCGACTTTAATTTTGCTTTATACTGTTATCGAAACGCAAAATATTTTATCGTTTTAGTCACGTTATCCTACAACTTAAATAGTTAAATGCATGTCTCAAAACATTTGTGTAGGAGTGGGGATGTAATTATAAATTAATTTGTAATTATAATTATTTAGTTTTCTATTTTAAGAAATTATAATTATTTTTAATTATCGATTCGGTTCGATTTAATTGGTTTTTTTTTTTTTTCAGTTTTTTTAATAATAACATTAATAACATCAATTAAATCTAACATTTATTCAAAATTTTTTTTACATAATAACTCTTCCAATAATCACCAACTACACAAATAAATTTTTTTCATAATAAGATACAATCATCGGTTAATTTATTTAAAGTATCAGAAAATAAAAAGAAAAACATAACCAAAATAAAAAATAACAAACATTTCATGAAGTTAATCATAATTAAACACCAAATAAATTAATAATGTAACAAATATAATATATCAAATATCAATATAATATGATTAGACTTAGAAAATGTTACAAATAATTTGTTTGGTTACTGTGTTCTTACAAAGGATTTTGAACAGCAGTAAATACAACACGGTTGTTACAATAATCAACAATACAAGAGTAATAATAAAATGACAGGACAACAGCAGGCAGTGAACGAGAGTCAGTCACAGTGGTAACGATAAGAACAGATCAGGAACGAAGGCAGTGCAAAGAATTCTGAGGCTTGTTGATGCGGCAATAATCTCCTTAAAATAAATTCGTCCCCTACCAAAATGGTGCAGTAGAACGCGAGACGTTTGTTTCCCAGGATGCAACGGAAATAAGCGACAATGGGGCACCACCAGAATCGTCTTCAAACGAACCAAGATGTATTTGAACTCTTTCAAAGAAAACAGCAAAGCAAATTTTTCTAGCTTGTCACTAATGAAAATTCGAAAACAATCCACTTTTTAAAACAAAATAAATCACACCAATTAAAAACACATTAGTGGGAGACCTTTGAAGTAACCACTAAATTAAATAATAGAGTTAATTTGAGTGTTATGGAACTTCAAAAGGCTTGCAAAAATTGGCTGGGCCGAGCCCGCACAATTTGGTCCGGCATTCGTGTACGCAGGATGCGCGGGCGCACACGAGTCAAGCTTGTTCGGATTTTGATTTGCTGGGCCGAGCCCGCACAATTTGTTTGACATGAAATTAGTTTTAATTATATCTAGTTTATTGAGTTTAGTGCGATTGATTTTATTTAAATGAATTCAAATACGTTCTCAAGGGGCGTGACTTTATGGTGTATGGTTCAGGATTTGACCTTCAGGTCTTGGATTCGAATCTAGTGAGTGCGTTTCTTATAAGAGCCTGAAATAGTCAGAGATTTTACCTGCTCCGCTTAATCCTATAATGAATGATTTGACGGCAGGATTTCCTATAATTCCAGGGAAAAAAAAAAGAATTCAAATACGTATTAAGGACCTGTATTTATTTGACTGATTTGAATTATATAGACCAGTTCTCATATATATATTCAACTTGAAAAACACATATTTCAATAAATTAAAAAATAAAATAATATTATATTAAAATTTATATTTTCTTTAGTTTCACGAGATTTTTAATTTATTAAGTTGATGACATATCCTTCTTATATAACATTTAATTATATGTATGTATGTGTATGTATATAAATAGAGAGACTACGTGTATAAGTCTGACATAAAAGGCTTATATGTCGTCAAAATCATACCTAATGTGGGACTATAGTAATGTCTCAATAATGACGATCGAGCATTAAGAATTTAAGATGACTTCACACAAAAAGAAAAATAAAATAATATGATCATCAAATATAAATGGACACTTGGCCTCAGTCTAGAAAATCTTGCTGGCGTGCAAAATTGGAATCGCCCACATATTTCCACCAAACTTTCTTAAGCTGTTCAAGTTTCAACTTCTATAAAGGGCAAAAAATAAAAACTATAAATAAATTTGATAAAAGTCTTAATATTGTAAAAACGGAAAATTCGAATAAAATAAAAAGCAAAAGCATCAAAGTCAAAAGTTAAGATAATGTTAGGGGATTTTACCAAAATTAGATTATATAATTAATTTAATGGCAACAAAATAATCTTTGATTGCAAAAGCAATGAAAAGTGAGAGGTTGATGGTAACCTAGCTTGCTGCTTGCTGCTGTCTGCTAATCATCAAACACGTTCTCTTAATAATAGTTTAAAAGCAATTAATTAATGTAACAGATTCTGTGAACCTGGCGCAACTGGGCAAGATTAGGGCACCTGGGCATGCAGGTGTTTGTTGATCCTTCCTCTTAGTCATTATAATATAGGTAAATTATTGTTGATGTGGTCATTGTTTAATCGAAATTAGATTATTTTAGGATTTGTCTGATTAAACCAAACAAATTTCCTTACAGTTGAACAAGATTCTCATGCCAAATATTTTAAAGGCATGGATTTTGATCTTTGTTTGTTAGTACTTATAATATATAATTTATCTTTCGCTAATTAACATGATTACGTAAGCATGAAGAATTATATTGGTTATTGGGGAACAGCTTTATTGATACTAAAAGATGTAAATGTGGCAATCCTTCGTTCATTTATATTATTATATTTATAAGATAATGTGGTAAATGTGATAGTCCTTGGTTAAATAACACTGAGATATCTATAATGTAAATACGGTATTTTCCTGTCGAATTTTAATTTTCGTAGTTCACAAGACTTCAGTTAGGAATAACTTCCCTAAATAATATGAAATAAATTCATGAATTATCCATTTAAAATTAAATCAAACATGTATTACTAATATATGATTTATTTATAAATATATTGAAATAAATTTAAATATTTTACAACACAATTACATAACACTACTTTCTATTTAATCACATGTATTTGAAAATTTTTTACTTTCTTATGCGCTTCAAAAATATAATCATCATGAATGTTCCATAAATATTTCCAATATATTCCAACAACTCTCATGACAAAGTACAGAGTTCAGGGAAGATCTCTGATCTCTAAATAGCAAAATTATTCTCTCTAAATGTGCGGGTAACTCTGAAATTCATTTGAGAGAGAGAATCTGACGATTGAATAATTAATTTGCACCCATTATTAAAGATGTCTAGTTATTTTCATTAAACAGTGACCTTAACCATTAGTAAAAGGAAATGAATTTTGTTTATATATAATCAAAAAGCAATAATGGCAGAATACAAATTTGTCATTCATCATTCGTTCTGCTTTAGAAACTGATAGCTCAAAAGCAATGGAAAATAATACAGCATTACTTCAATGATTGGAAAATGATGCAGTACTGATTGATCATCTCTTGCATTTCTTTAGAAACAGATATAGCTAAAAACCAAAATGGAAAATATATAAACCTTTATCTGTACAGTGACACAGAATCTTGTTTATTTTTATTTTTTCCAAATTTTCAGACAAATTAGAAAATACAAAAAGTGTCCCAACAATATGTTTGGATTCAATCTATCATAATAATTACTTTTTTGAAACTAAACACAGTTAAACAGCTCTTTTTGTCCATTTCCATATTCCATATCATCTGTCTCCGTTTTTTCTCAATAAATCTTCTTACAGTTTTACTAATATATATATTAAAAAAAATATATTCTTTGTATAATTCTTGTGATGTCTTGTCCTAGAGAAGGACACTGATAATCTAATAATATTAATGGGGGCACGCCTACAGTAATCTAAGGAGCGTGACTTGGTAATATAATATTCATGATCTTATTCGAGATTCTAGGTTCGAATTCAGAAAATACGTTTCTTATAAGAGCTTGAAACAGCTGGGGGTTTTGCCTGCTCCGCTTAAGTCTGGAAGGGGTGATTTAGCAGCCGGGTTTCCAACGATTCAAAACAAAAAAAATTAAAATGAAAATCATTAAACTTGAAACTTTCTAATATTCAAACTTTTTAAGTTCATATAACGATTTCAAATTCAATAATAAAGCTTTTAAATTTAATAACTATTATTTCAATTTCAATTATTTGGATTTTAACTTTAATTAATACCTCCATATAGGCATAAATCTACTTTAACATAATAGTCATATTGAGTGGACAAGTATATATTCGATGAAGTGACTTGGTCCCTTCATTAAACCTAATAATGTAAAGCATTTCAATTTCAGTTCACGTATGATGATGCTTACGTTCCTCCAAACAAATTCATTTCCACCCATTTACAGAAACTAGTCTTGCTGATATATTTCATCAAAAATGGGACCAAAATGCATCAACCTTTCCATTATTGAAAATCTAGAATTTGCAGGAAAGATAGTGCTGTACACTTGGCTTTGGCACAATTGAAACTCATCTCCTGAATCTTTCAACGACCAATGAACATGGGCAACTTTTAAAGACACTATTAGTGTTGATAGTGCTGTACACTTGGCCTTCTTGTGCATAATTTTGAGCCATGCACATTCCAATCATGGACTAGCCAACAGATGCTAGTAGACAATTACCAGTCTCTTCTTGCTAACATTATCCAGTGAATTTGGATCCATATACTTAAGGGTTGATTAGCTTTAACTGTGCTAAACATTTCATTATCTTTTATTACGTACACGTGTTTTAATTAATAAAAATACACGATTAATATTTAGCTATAATCGAATTATTATCCAATTACTATCGATAATAATTTATTAAAAAAAAATTCAATATAAAACTCAACTTAACATCGAATCTAAGTTCCTATCAATAGGGATGGCAATGGTCGGATATCAGACCATTTTTATCAAAATCGAAATCGAAATCGAAATTATATCCAATATCTAATACCCATACATAATCGAAAAAATTCACGTCTGGTATCCTTATCTAAAACCAACCGAATATTCTGATATCTGGTATCGACTACAATAACTGAAGACTTAAGAAATTAGAAATATTATCTAAAAATTAAATTTTAAATTTTTTTTTACTATTAATATTATATTATTTATTTAAATTTTTTATTTTTGGTCGGATATCGAGTATCTGATATTCAAAATATTAAAAATCATAACTAATGTAATCATCCGAGTTACCTAATTTGGAAATCGAAACCTAATCACTATTCACTAAACTTAGAATATCATGTAGTGTTTTTTTTTTTTTTTTTTTTTTTTTTTTTTTTTGGGGATAGCATTAAGTATCCAAAATAACAGAAGTATCAAGTATGCAAAATAACCGACCATATTATCATCTCTATCTATCAACTAGTTGGTCTATTATGTTCCCTATGAAAGATGGAAACAAATATCTCCTTAATTAATTAATTAAATTTGAAGATTAAGTTTTGGATTATAATTGTTTAATCATGCATTATTTAGTAGGCGGCTGTGGATAAACCTCCTCAAAAATTTCTGCTGGTTGTTGCATTTAGTTGACTTCAGCACAAGGGTTTTGCAACCTACATCCATATACGTGTCAAGTTTTTGTACTAATCTATTAGGATTCAAACAAGGGCGAAGTATATTTTTTTAATTGAAGCTTGACATGAGTATGAAATTATCCTAAAATCCGAGAAATATTTGTTGGTCCATCCTAAGTTTGTAAATGAGTTATATTTTCCAATTTAGCGATAATAAAAATTAATTTTGTTAAGGTTTTTGTATGAAAACACTAATATATCCTCAAATTCGATTTAAATATAAAATGAGCATTTTAATCCCTAAAAAAAGACAAAAAAAATAAAAAATAGGCGAAGTATATTTTCAAACCTATAATTATATTTAAGTTCGAAACTATCCGAGAACTTGAAAGATGTTCTCAGTAGTAAATGATATAATTACCCTCGTGATATCAGTATTTGTTTAATGCCATCGACAAAAAGGTGGAACAGTGAGAATAATTTTTAAATAACAGGTGGGAAAAAAGAACACTTTCATATTTTTCGTAATAAATGATAATTACACCGGTGGAAAATGGATAATTTCCCTAAAATCAATAATTGTGATATGCAAGACTCATCAAAGGCTTTTTGATCATCTTCAAGTTTTGAGTTTTGGTCAAGTTAGGAATTTATTTATAATCATAGAAGTGAATATTCAAGAAAAGTTGTTTGGTTATAAACAAATTTTGGGTTCTGATTTTTATGATCAAATTATTTTTATTATGTGTCTAGCGTAGAAATAGACAAAACAAGAGGGAAAATTTACATAATAAATCCAATAAAGTTGTGTAGTATAAAAATTAGATTAGTGTTGTGATTCTCTGATGACTGAAGAGTGTTTTGTGAGAAAAAATAAATACTATTTATTACTATTTGAATAGAATTTACAAGTATTACAAAACTTGCATAAAAAACCTCACACACTAACTATACTCTTTAAGCTCTCTTACTTGGAGTTTACATTTTAAGCTCTCTTACTTGTAACTTCTTGTTGGACATGGTTTGAGCTCTCAATTAGCTCTCAATTTATAGCCATTTATAGGAACCAAAAATCAACAAAAATACAAACCCACCTAAAGTTATTTTGGTGGTTTGCACTATTATCAAAATGTGGTAATTACTTTTGACAATGGTTTCCATAATATTTGATAATAAAGATTATGGCAGCTAGATTTTACAATTCTCTTTCTCTAGCTACATCTGAAATGACATATGACAGTTATCTCAGCTATATCTCTACACAGCTTCTAGCTTATCCCGAGTGATCACCTTTGTTGACATGTCGACCATGTCTCTGCACATCACACTTCACTGTGTCTCTGCGCAGTACTATTCTGCTGTGTCTCATCACAACACAGTTCCGCTACCATATTTCTTCACCCATTTATTCCTTAGTGCTTTCTTGCCTTGTGGGAAACTCTCTGTGGCTCCCCCTCATCAGTAAGCCGAATATATTCATATTTCAGATATCTGGTTGATGAAATCTGACCTCGCTCAGAACTTGTTGTCTGAGGTCCACTGGTTTCAAGAGATATGTCAACATCTAAATATGTGGATGATTCTATAGTTTATAGTGGAGTGAGTAGCGGCTCCCCTTGCTCAACACTCTCTTCTGTAGCTTCTAATGGAGTGGGCTTTGTCTCCCCTTGCTCAACATCCTCATCTGCCTCCTCTACTTTTGCTTCTGAAATATCATGCACCATATCTGTGGCCAATTGTGCTTATATTGGGTCTGGATTTCTCGGCACTGGAATTGAAAGATATTTTGGGCCTTTCAATGTCTTATATTGTCCGGTCTTCAAAAAACTCTACATCTTGGCTTATAATGACCATATTTTCCTTCGGGTCCTATAATATGTATCTAAATTCTTTATCTCCATAGTATATGAATATACATGGAGTAGTAATAACCTTGAGCTTCCATCGAAGTTTATTGGATACGTGTGCAATGGCTAAACAGTCGAATACTATAAAGTGAGAGTATTAAAGATTCTTGTCAAACCACGCTTTCTCCAGAATCTCAAAATTAAACTATACAGGTAGCAGACTATAGGAACAGCTTCTCCATAGAATGGCTTTAGCAGCTTAGCCATACTGATCATACTTCTGACTTTCTCTATAATGATGCGGTTAATTCTTTCAGTTACACTATTATACAGTGGGGTGCGCGAAACGATTCTTTTATGTTGAATGTTGTGTCTCTTACTGTAGGCATCAGACTCCCTATAACTATACTCGCCTCCATCGCCTATACGGAGACACATTAGTTTTTTCCCCGTTTTACGTTTTACCATGGCGTGAAATAGCCTGAACTGATCTAGGACTTGATATTTTATCTTCAAGAAATACACACAGACTTTCCGAGAAGCATCATCAATAAAAATCAGAAAATACTTATTACCGCCCAGCGAATCAACATCTAAGGGACCACAAACATCAAAATACACTCGACCGAACAACTCTGATATTCTCTTTAAAGAGAATTTAAACGAGACTATGTGTTGATTACCAAACAAATAATGGTTGCAATGACCTAGTGCAGCATCCTTGGTAAGCTCATTATTGGTCAGAGTAGACAACCCTGTCTCACTCATATGACTGAGTCTCCGGTTTCATAAATTTTGAGAAGCCTATTTTTCAGTTACATTGAGGCTGTTTGCACAAATCTTCACATGAGTATTGTATAGTGTGCGGTAAACATGTTCTTGGGCGACAATCATAACATCTTTTGTCATTCTTCATGTGTCATTTCTAAAGTGTGTGTCATACATTTATTTGTCAAGTGCTATCCTCGAGAGTACATTCAGTCGAAGTTCTAAAACATGCAAAACATCATTCAAAGATAATGTACACCCGATATGTAGTCACAATTGAATATCATCTATTCCTACTATCATAGAAGAACTGATATTTCACATATTCACTGAACCAAAATCTCATACTTTATATATTATGAAGAAATCACTGTGAGAAATGACATGGTGGGATGCCGTAGTATTTATCACCCACTCAACATGTTGGGCTACGGTGTGAAGGCATGTCTCTTTGTGCATGAATTATATGACTAAATCTCATTGGACAACAACTAGTGTCTCTCATTTGTTATTCTTTAGCTAGTGATTGCCTTGGCTCTGCTCTCGTTGTAGTTTTCGATAATTTTTCTTTAAGTGGCATTCTATGGCACAATGATAACATTTATAGGTAGGCATCATTCCAACTGAGGATCTACCTCTGGTTGTGCTTCTGCCTCTTCCTCAATGTATTTTTTGAGTCTCCGTGACAAAGATTTATGTCTGTTCTAAGCCAACGTCTTCTCTTCTGAACTCTTTATTCGATAGAGTATCTTTTACCATAGACACGATAAGTTTACCTTCTGAAGTGAATTGCTGAAAGTAACTACCAATGTCTCACAACTATCAAGAAGAGGACTGAGTAGTAGGATGACTTGTACTTCATCTCCCAGCTACATATCTGCTGCATACAGCTGATTCACTAGGCTCTGGAACTCATTGGTGTGTTTTGTAAAGGAAGTTTCACTCCGTAGCTTCAAATTCACCAAACGTTTCATTAATAAGGCTTTATTTCAAGCAGTCTTGGCCTAATACATGCCTTCCAGCTTCATCCATATTTCATAAGTATTTGTATCATGTTTTACATGGTGGAAGACATTGTGGCTGATCCACTGCCTAATCTGATCGGAGTTTCTGTTGTTGAGTTATTCCAGTCACACTCTTTGACAGAATCTGGTCTCACTTCATTCACCTTGATCATATCGAACAAATCTTTGTAGTGAAACTAATCTATTATTCGAGGCCTATAGAGGGAGTAATTGGTTAATGTCAGCTTGATCATCGCACCATAAGAGGAATCTTCAATTTTCCTTTTAAGTTTAATGTTTAAAATAAAATATGACAAAATCAGGACTGATTTTCACAAATAAGAGGTCACCGTTACGTCCGGAACGGTAAAAAAATGATGGATTTGACTCTTCAATGGTCCAAATCCGAAATAGGGGCCGATTTATAAATTTTTAAATTTTTCGGGAGTAAAATATAAATTTTAGAAACTTCGTGGGCTCAATGAAATTTACCAGGTACCCTGACATGTCAGAGACGTGGCTGTTGATGGGCAATATGACCGGCTTATCGATGTGGCTGATGATGTGACGACACGTGTCGATGATGAGGCAGCTGACGTGCTAGACATCTTGCCGAGCTAGCTGCTGATTGTGCGCTGATGTGGCGATGACACCTTGCTAACTGTGCACTGACTGTGCGCTAACATGTCACCAACATGGCTGCCGCGTCAGCATCTTCAACCTCTGGAAAGGCATGAGGCACGCGTCGAGAGTGGCGGCACGTGCAGACTCTATGCTTGGTGCGTGTGGCCTCCTCCGGGCTCCGTTTGATCGCTGAAAAATATCGTCGTGCTCGTCTCGACGTGAACAAGCTGATGGTATGCTCAAAATTAATTTTTGAGAACTTTCCTGAAGTCCGAATTTTCCAAACCGAGTTATGTTCTTCGGCTTTTCGACCCCCAACGTATAACCAAATCTTTGATACCACTTGTAGTGATTTCTGATCATTAAAGAGTATTTTGTGATGAAAATTAAATACTCTATATTACTACTTGAATAAATAGTCTCTTATTTTGAACTTACACTCTAAACTCTCATACTTGAAGCTTTTTGTTGGGGATGGTTTGAGCTCTCAATTTATAGCCAGATCCCAGGACCAAAAGTCAACAAACATACAAACCCACCTAAAGTTATTTTGGTGGTTTGCACCATTGTCAAAAGGTGGTAATAATTTTGACAATGGTGACCATAATCTTTGACAATAAAGATTATGACAGCTGGATTCTATAGTTAGAGCCTGCCAGATACACATGTTCATTTTGATTATGATTTATGGTTGTAATTCTTGTTAAATTAGTATATTTTTTTATTTTTTATTTTAAAGTAAAAATATATGAAAAATACCTAATTAAGAACAAATGCTTCGTAAAAACAATAAAAATATGATATAACAATCTAACATATTAACACTAAAAAAATGATTTCATATCAAAAAGTAAATTTTAAAAAAGGCAAGAATATTATATTCCAAACAAGGGAAATAGACATGCACTTTATTAGAAGAATCATTGTGAATTAGAGTATCTTCCCTTTGCCATCATGCCACCAGCCAGGCATCAACAACAATAAGCCCATGATACTATATATAATATATATATATGCTGAAGCCATGAAATTCATATGAATATAACTTGTCCAACTATGTGGCTAAAATATGCCAAATATATGATCCACGCAAGGCTATAGAAATTTTTGTAAAGAATGTAATTTGTAATGAGTATTCTTTTCATCACAAGAATTTCAACCATAAAACTTGTGATAGTCAATTACCAGATCAATGTAAGGAACCACATCCGAGTACCCCTAAAACTTGTGCACTTCATATCTTCGTTATTGTATATAATAATTGGGACCTTTCCTTCGTTATTGTATGTCTTTCCAGCAGTTTCCGTGAAAGGAGTTACAAAAACTGGCTTTATATGTAGGCTTTTGTTTTGTTTGATATATGCCTTTAATATAATTGATCCTAGAGCTGGAAACGATTCGGTTCGGTTCCGTTTTAAATTATTTTTTTTAAAATAAATTTTTAACAATTTGTAATGAGATATTATTATTAAATAAATATAATAAAAAATTATTTATTTGAATTTTATTATATTAAATTAAAAATAATAAAATAACTTAAACTTAAAAAAATATTTATTTGAACTTAAATTTTATTATATTAATATTGAAATCGTCCGGTTTCAACGGTTCGGCTAGGATGAGAACCCTAATCGAAACATACGGAATCGATTCTGGAACCGGAACCGGATGAAATTGAAACCGAAACCGGACGATTCTTTCCGATTGATTGACCCTAATTCAAAGAAGATGACATCCCATTCCCAAACAGGTCTTTTGCCTGGCTGTGAAAGAGATATAAATACTTGCTTTAAGCATGTTATCATTTATATTCGGATAATATTTAAGTGTTTGAGATTAAAAGACATGAATTTCATATCTCAAGTTGTTCGAACAAGGAATTTCGTCATAGATTCGACATTTTTGTTCTTGCCTTTACCCAATTTCCTTGCAACCAGACACCAATATATATCATGAGCTATAATTTTATGCAATAATAATAAAAAAAAAAACAATATTCATAATAATGAACAAAAAAGAAGTTCAATAATAAAAAGCTAAAGAGACTTTGCAATTAAAGACGGTAGACATTTATTGTAGTGTTTGATAGAAAATTTGTTGAAATTATAAAGTAGTTTATATTCTCACTTTAATATTTATAAGTTAATTATATTCTCAAAAATTCAATTAAGTTACTTGGAACATTAAAGAGGGGCTACAATTGATGATATTTAAAACGACCTGAAGAACTTTTGAGTTTCCGTAGCTGTGCCTGCTGCCATATGATGGTGAAGTCATTTTTGCTTAATGTCAATTCCTCGTAGTTTGGGAAAACCTGGTGACCAATCAGACAAAAGCTAGAATGGAGTTGAAGTTACAAATGTAAAAGTAAATGAAAAATTGAAGAGAAATATTATGGCCAGGCCACAAACAAACAAATGTGACAATACTTTCAAATATAAATCAATCTGTTTTTAAAAAAAAAAAACATATTTCATACCATTTCGACCAAGAAGAGGGATTTTTTAGCTGAGATAGCAAGTTGCCCTCATGAATTTCCATGAAGACATTCTGAAGTGAACACCCCACAATCATATACTTTTTTTTTTTTTTTTTTTTTTTTTTTTTTTTTTTTTTTTTTTGGAAACGATGGAAACCCCGCCAACAAACCACCCATTCTGGGCCGCGGCGCAGGTAAAACCACCGGCTGTCCCAGACTCTTACAAGAAGTGCACCCCCTGGATTCGAACCCAGAACCTCAAGGTGAGATCCTGGACCCTACCACCACCAAGCCACACCCCTTGGGGACCCCACAATCATATACACAGAACAAACCTGCACCAATCACAACTTTTGTGTGGAAAAGCCATTAACATCTAAAATCAGCAGCTTCGATTCGAAAAATGTGCCAAAGTGGTTTTAAGGAAGAACAAAATATAGAAAAAGATGTTTCAATACAGAACCAGTCAGGCTATAGTGGCAAATACCTCTTCATACAAGAACCAAGCAAGCTGAATCATAGGAGAAGCAAACTGTTAGGAAACAAAATCCCTAATATATTTACACGTTTGTCCTCTTAGGATCTAACCATACATGTATTATTAGTCCTAAATTTATTTACATGCTAATTGAAATAAATTTAAGTTAATCACAACACAATTGCATACCTTTCTTCTTGTAGAGACCTCTTTATCAAACTTAATTGATTGCTTAACTCAGTAAGCAAATGATCTTATTTATAGGAGGGAAACCAAGTCACTATTAGCTCACATGCATGAATTACTATTTAATCACATGCATTGATTACTATGTAATCACATGTATTTGGATTGTAATCACATGTATTGGATGCATAATGACTTTCTCTAACCCTTCCAAAAATGTTACCATCATGGGTGTACCATTTGTTCCCCATTTAACATTTTACTAATTGCTTGTCACTTAACAACTCTTGTTGTTACTTAATTATTTGATTACAACTCTTATTGTTACTTAGTAATGAAATCATTACTAATTGTTGTTATTTAACTTAATAATTTTCACATGAAATTATTACTAAGTTTTATTTAACAACACCAAATAATTAACAACAATTAATTTCCAACATCTCTCACTCACACATGATGGGATCAACAGTTTTTATTATCTCTACAAGAATAATTCATACTTTGCAATTGTGTCGTGCGACCAACATACTTCGAGAGCTCATTTGGTATACATCTGTTAGGAATATATAGCGCTCGAAAAATGGATAGAACCATAGTGGTATATATGCAGTATCCTCGATCATTATCACATTAAATCTCTCTCGATCGATTCTTTTTGAATGTAATATTTATTTTGTATTCACAATCATGTTTGATCACATAGAATAACATAATTGGTCGACCACTGAATACAAGCTAATGTGATATTACTCATATAATGATCTTTCTCCTTTCTCGAATCTCTCAAACTTTGATTCAATTCGCTTTTCCAGAGATGTCCTTTCAGATCGAATCTCTCATGATCTTTCAGTAACATTCCAAGATAGCAATCATCAAATCTAAGTTTTAAGAAGCAGACACGAGTCTAAAGGGTACAATGTGAGATTGAAATAATCTCAAGGTCTCACACAATATCAAGACTGAGATCTTTACTTGTATTACCCTCAATAGCCGCAAATGTACACATGATATGAAAACATGTGCTACGGTATTCTCTCTTTTCCCATGGAGCACATGTCTCATAAAATACCGTACAAATTATAGTTCAGACAAACACAATGTCTAACTCATAACTGACATTAAGACAAGTAAGGTGAAACGAACTTATTCACCTTAGGTCATATCACAGAGAAAGTGACCTCATAACGACATTACTTAATTTTCAAGCTTGAGTTCTCTAAATTATCACTCAGATAATTAGCTTAAAATTTATCTCATCTCCCATTAACACAAAGTAATGGAGGCGATTGCCCGTGTGAGAGGGCCAATCATTCACTTTCCGACATACTTCTCATACTAACTAATAGTATATTTGTTTAAACATGTATCAACATAATAACATGTAAGCATTGAATACAAACATCAGTGAGTATTAACATTAGTAAACATTATTTGGGAAAAATACATATCATAATATGTAAGCACATTAACATCTACGCAATCCCTGAGTTTTTACATGTCTAACAAGACATCTATAGGAACAGGCTTGGTCAATGGATCTGCTACCATTTCTTGCGTAGAAATGTACTTCATGTTTACCTCTTCTCGTGCAACTATGTCTTTCACAAAGTTATATTTGGTATCTATATGTTTCGTTTTACAATGGAATTTTGGGTCTTTTGTGTAGGCTATCGCTGCTTCACTATCACAGTTAACTAATACTGGACCAGAAGCTTCATTTGACATACCCAAATGATCCAAGAACCTTTTCAACCACACAGCCTCTTGTACTGCTGATGAAAAGGCCACAAATCAGCCTCCATTGTGGATAAGGCTATACAAGATTGTTTCTTACTGCTCCATGAAATGGCACCATTGTTTAGCAAGAAAACAAAACCGGAGGTAGATTTTCTTTCATCTAAATCTCCTCCCCAGTCAGGATCAGTATAGCCTCTCAATTGCAGATCATTTCCTTGATAACACAATGAGTAATCAGCTGTCCCCTCTAGATACCTAAATATTCTTTTAACTGCTTTCCAATGTGCTAGTCCTGGATTGGATTGGTATCTACTTACCATTCCAACAGCGAAACAAATATCAGGTCTTGTACACAACATTGCGTACATTAAACTTCCAACTGCATTTGCATAAGGAACTTTCTTCATTTGTTCCTTTTCCTGTGGAGTTTCAGGACACAATCTACGACTCAAAGCTTCAGTTTCTTGTGATAGGAGTATCAATGGGTTTGCAAGCCTGCATTTGGAAGCGTTCAAGAATTTTCTTTATATATGACTCATGTGAAAGAGATAATAAATTCTTTGAACGATTTCTTGAGATCTTAACCCAAAGAATATATGCAGCTTCACCCATATCTTTCATCTCGAAGTTAGATGATAACCATTCTTTAATGTGTTTTACAAACTCCTTATCATTTCCGGCTATAAGTATATCATCCACGTACAAAGATAAGATAATGAACTTTTCTTTATCTCTGTTGGTGTACACATAATGATCCTCATCTATCATTGTGAAATCATTCGAAATGATTGTATTGTGAAATCGTATATACCATTGTCTAGACGATTGATTGAGACCATATATATACTTTAAAAGTCTACATACTTTCTCCTTTTCATTTTCTTTTATGAAACCTACTGGTTGTTCTATGTAGATTTCTTCATCAAGTTCTCCATTGAGAAAAGCAGTCTTTACATCCATTTGATGTAATTCTAGATCCATACTTGCTACTATAGCCAGAATCAAGCGAATTGAGGTAAACCTTACAACAGGTGAAAAAGTCTCTTCATAGTCAATTCCTTCCTGTTGCGTATACCATTTTGCCACAAGTCGTGCTTTATATCTTTCGATATTGCCATCGGCATTACGCTTTATTTTAAGAACCCATTTGTTCTTAACAGCTTTGCGTCCTTTGGGTAGATCAACCAATTCCCAAACTTGGTTGGACCTCATTAACTCCATCTCTTCTTCCATTGCTTTCATCCATTTTTCCTTAGCATGACACTGAAGAGCCTCTTTTATGTTTCTATGTTCTTCATCATTTTGAGGTAGAATCATAAAGGTTTCTCCTTTGATATCGAAACGACGTCGAGGAATGCCTAAACGATTACTACGTCGTAATTGGGATTCTAGTGGTGGAACTGATTCCTCACTTTCCATATTATTCCCATTTGGATCGTGCACATTGCTCCCACTTGGATTATGTACATCACTCCCACTCGGATCACGTAAATGAGACTGGTGTGAAACTAATTCATCATTTTGAGATTCATGTGAAACAGATTCATCATATTTTCTCAATTTCTCTCATCACTCCCACTTGAATTAGGTAAACCCGAGTGTTCACCAATCATGTGATCCATGTGATCTTGAGTTTCATATAGAGATAAATCTTGACCTATCTCTCCATGCTTAGGAAAAAATTTCTAAAAATGTGATATCTCGTGATTCAAATTCTGTCACGCCTCCACTTTCATGTTCACCTATGCAAACATATCATTTTGATTGTTCAGAATATCTTATGAAGATATTTTTTTTTTTCCTCTTGGGCCTAACTTTCCATGTTCGTGAGAACGCACATGAACATAAGCCGCACAACCCCAAGGTTTTAGAAAGTGAATATCTGGTTTACGACCTGTCCATAACTCATATGGTGTGGTGGACACAAATTTAGATGGCACTCGGTTAAGTACATATATGGCAGTTAATAATGCATCACCCCAATAGGTTATAGGCAAATTTGCTTGTGCCATCATAGACCTAACCATTTCAAGAAGGGTTATATTTCTTCTTTCCGCAACACCATTTTGTTGAGGAGTAGCAGGAGTAGTCAACTGAAGACTAATTCCATTTTCATCACATAATTCTCTGAACTGATCAAATAAGTACTCACGACCACGGTCAGTGCGTAGTGCTTTAATTTTCTTGTCCAATTGATTTTCTGTTAAATTCATAAATTTCTTGAAACATTCTAATGCTTCGGATTTATGAGCAATCAAATAGACATAACCAAAGCGAGTAAAATCATTTATAAATGTGATGAAATAAGATGCTTCATGCCTTGCCCTGACATTCATTGGACCACAGATATCTGAATGAATTAATTGTAATGGAAATTCTGCTCTAGTCCTTTTTCCAAATGGTTTTCTCGCAGTTTTTCCTGCCAAGCAATATTCACAGGTTGACATTTCACATTCTCAATATTTCCCAGAAAGCCTTCTTTGGCTAATCTGTTCATTCTTTGCTGGCCAATGTGGCCAAGTCTAGCATGCCACACAATTACATCACTATCATCACTGACAGATGAAGTAACAAACAAAAAACCGAAATTGTGATTAAAACATTCAACATTAATACAATAAAACCATCCAAAAAATAACCAGAACCATAGTGTATTGTACCTAAGTACAAATCAACACCAAATTTATGGAAGTTCAAATTGAAACCTAAATTAACCAAAACCAACACAGAGACTAAATTTCGACGAATTTGTGGAGCAAACAATACATCATGTAGTAGTAAATTTTTCCACCATGCATGACTAACTTGCATGTTCCTATGCCTTTGACTTCAACCCGTGAGTTGTTGCCAACATATATCCACTTCACCCCAGGTGAAATTCACTGAAATTCCACGAAGACATCTCTATCCTTCGCTACATGGTCTGTGGCTCCTGAGTCTACAGTCCACAAAAGATTAGATTCAGTTAGAAAGATTGAACTTGAAACACATATTTCATTTAAATATGCACGAAAGGTATTCACCTTTTTAGGCTCAGTGCAGTCACGAGCAAAATGACCTTTCTTACCACAGTTAAAACATTTAACTTTGCCATGTTTTTCTTTTTGGTAGGACGTTTTCCTTTCCCATGTTGATTGGTTTTCTGTTTCTTTTCTGGCTTGGAAGAATTTTTTCTTTTCCGAACTGGAACCACCACCATGAAATTTTTTTTTCTTCTTGAAACCCCCAGGTTTGCTAGTTTCTGTCATATACACTTCAATATTTGACTTAGTAGCCGCAAGACGGTCGCTTTCTAATTCAAGGTGACGTTTAGCATCATCAAAGGTTTTGATGCTCTCATTGGGGTCAAATGCATCTTCATATGCTCCCAGCTATTTGGAAGAGAACGAATGACCGCTTGGACTTTCTGTTCATCTGTAAGAACATGTCCAACATCTGCCAGTTCAGTAATCATTTGACATTTGCCTCAAGTGTTTTGACATAGTGAACTCAGGACGTTTCTTGTATGTGTCAGACTTGATTGTCAGTGACCTGAGTTTGTTATTGAGGTACTACCAAACTTTTCAGCTAGTGTGGACCACATGTCCTTAGCCATGTCATATTTCCTGAACTCTTTCATTAAGTCATTATCCATACTGCTCAGCAACGTAATGAGGGCAATGAAATTCTTTTTCTTTTAGGCCTCATAAGCTTCTCGGTCTCGCATGTGTTGGGCCGTAGTGCCTTGTTCAGGTTCATCCATGCTCATTTTCAAAGTTTCAAGAACCTCTTGTTCTTCTAGCACATATAGTATTTTCATGCTCCAAATTCCATAATTATCGACATTCAGTTTCTCACCCTTGTTGAGTTCAGCAATAATGTTCTTTGTTGCGGAAGCCATTAAAAAACACAAAGTTTCTACATACATTCATGCACAAATGTTAATACTTTTGACTTATTTTATCATGAAATAAATTATGTTTAATAAGATTTTTCAATGGGGTTAGAGTCAAAAGGCCACTATGTGTCCAATCATCATCCAATTACCCAATGTAAAAATATTATCAACATAATCAATCATGTAAAATCATTTTCTAAAAATTACATAAATTCTTAGAACATCTTAATCATGCGACTATTGTACATGACAATCATTGATTTAATTACATAAATTAAATTCAACATTAAACATTCATACATATAAATACAATATTTACATGTCGTGAAGTAACAAATAATTACACACATAAACATTAACATAGTTTTATCATAGAAAAAACTAATATCTAACACTTAAAACTTTTCCGGTTCTAGTGTTCCAACGAATAAATGTCTTAGGATAAGAATCCTTAAATTCTTGTGGCAACTCGTAATTGATCCTGGACAACCATGGGAAACCTATAGCAAATTTCAGATCCTTATGTCGGAGATAGTCAATTGCTAACCTCTCAATGACTATGTTATACTGAACACGTAATTTTTCTGTATGAATTACTAATTTCCAAATATCAGTAAGCCTTTTTTGCCATATTTCCAGGAGAGTATTTCGTAGCAATCTGAGTCTATTCGGTTGTCATATCCAATTACCCTCCCATATAGATTCTTGTAACATGTTATTAAAGGTGATTATATGCGAAATCATATCATCATCTTCTTTCATCCGATACTTATCCAGATCGAGCAACATGTCTTTCAATTTTTCACTGTGGGCGGATGTCACAACCCTTTTTGCAGTTTTTTGTCTAATCGGTATGATTTTTCTGCAATGAATACAAAGAAAAATAAATATAATGAAACACAAAGTTACATTAACTAAAATAAACATCACAAAGATATTCATTTACATAAACACAAAGTCTATATGATAAAAAAATTTATCATGACCGATTAATACAATATGCAAAAGAAATAGACATTTAATCATGACGGATCGGAATTACTAAAGCAAACCGATACAGACATGACCAACACGGGCCATCACGGATGTTCATGCGCCATTCACGCGCCACAGGAGTGGCTCACGCGCCTCCACGCGACGGCCACGGGCTCCCACTCGCCCTCACGCGCTCTCAGGCGCCGGCCAACCTCGACCAAGTTACACACGCAGACGACATGTCGTTCGTGAGTTCTGTGACTGTATGACATGTCAGTTGTTATTTACAGGAGAACCGACTTGTCGGTTTGGATGTTGTGGATGACATGTCGTCCTTCTTGGTGTTATGCGTACGACTTGTCGTACATAACTGGATGACATGTCGTCTGTGACTAAGGGACACGTACGACTTGTCGTATGGTAAAAGCGGATGACTTGTCGTCCTCTTCTCTAAAGACCGGATGACATGTAGTACAACTCTTCTGGGAGTGTTTTTCTGGGAAAAAACAGATTCAACTAGCCAACTTCTAGGGTCCATATCTTTCTCAATTTTAATCCAAATTAAGCAAATGATATACCAAATTGAAGATCTCATGACCTAGTTTTCAAAACATATTTGAAAATGCGATTATCAATTTTCTACAGAGAGTTATTACGGCCCAACGTTGGAAGAAAATCATTTTTTAAAAACAAAAACCAGAAGCATTTTCAACATTTTTCATGCATGTTCATACAATTTTTTTTGTGTAATCCAACTAGAATACATACATTTAAGCTCTGATACCAATGTTAGGAAATAAAATATCTAATATATTTACATGTTTGTCCTCTTAGGATCTAACCATACATGTATTACTAGTCCTAAATTTATTTACATGCTAATTGAAATAAATCTAAGTTAATCACAACACAATTGCATACCTTTCTTCTTGTAGAGACCTCTTAGTCAAACTTAATTGATTGTTTAACTTAATAAGCAATTGGTCTTATTTATAGGAGGGAAACCAAGTCACTATTAGCTCACATGCATGGATTACTATTAATCATTGATTACTATTTAATCACATGCATTGATTACTATGTAATCACATGTATTTGGATTCATAATGACTTTCTCTAACCCTTCCAAAAATGTTACCATCATGGGTGTACCATATGTTTCTCATTTAACATTTTACTAATTATTGTCACTTAACAACTCTTGCTGTTACTTAATTAATTGATTAACAACTCTTGTTGTTTACTTAGTAATGAAATCATTACTAATTGTTGTTATTTAACAACACTACATAATTAACTTAATAATTTCCAACATGAAATTATTACTAATTGTTGTTATTTAAAAACACCAAATAATTAACAACAATTATTTTCCAACACAAACATTGCCTAAATATCAGCAAAAATTGTACGCTGACCACTCACCAAATTCACAATACCTTCTTCAAAAGCTTCTATTTCTAGATCTCCAAGCATATATATATAATAAGCTACATGTATGGCCATTTTCTGGAAAATAGAATCCCATTTGCAAGGAACTGCTTAAATAGTGCATGATTACCTTTTTTCATCAGTTTGTCTGATGAGTTTACTTTGATTTGTCCACATAACATGAATCATCTAACAAATTGGTTTGAGGGGTCTTCATCAAGTTAATTAATCTCCAGCATGACAACGTCCTTGTTCTTCACAGATTTTGAATAATGAGAATTGATTTCTATTGTGATTCTCTAACCGCTGAAAATTATTTATGAGAAAAAACTGAATTCTATTACTACAAGAACCGAATTTACAAGTGTTTAAACTTAAAAAAAAAAACTTATTTCTACACTCTCTAAGCTTTATTACATTGAAGCTTAATGTTTGTGATGGTTTGAGCTCTCAATTTATAACCAAAGTTATGGCTCAAAAGTAAACAAAACAACAAATCCACCTAAAACTATTTTGGTGGTTTGCACTGACACGCTCAAAAAGTGGTCTTTTACTCCCAAGTATAAGAGTTTCGAAGTAATAAAATAACCCGGTAAGTCCGGGGTCGATCCACAAGGAATAGATTTAATAAAATTGAATGTTAAGTAGAGCGAAAAGAAAAAAGGTTTGATTTGTTGAAGTTGTTGGAAACTTATAAGTGAAAATACAGCAATAAGATGGAATGCTGGAGTTAGGGGATCCACTTTTAGTATTTCAAATCTAGAAATCTCACTTAATTATAATATATAAATTGTTCTTGTTACCCAATTAATTTATTTCAGGAATTAATTATGCCAATATATAGAACCAACCATAAAGGCGGTAGTCATTTCTCTCAATAACTAGTCTTGCCAAGGTACTAAGTATGCCAGAAACATAAAACCAGCCATAAAGGCGGTGATACCGTATAAAATTAGCCATATAGGCGGTGATACCGTTTGTTTATAACAAGTCCTACCAAGGTACTCAATTATGCCAAAATCTTATAAAACCATCCATATAGGTGGTAGCAAGATAAAACCAGCCATATAGGCAGTAGCAAGATAAAATCAGCCATATAGGAGGTAGCCAATTTTGTCAATAATTAATCTAGATCTAAATCAAGTTTTAATCATTATATAATATAATGTATGCGAGATTGATCTAAGTTTTCATTATAAAAGCTTCACCCATTATCCCAGCGAAAAGAAATTAGCTACTCATTTTGTAATTAAACATACTCGACGCTTCAATTTATAGGCAGATTTTGGTCGGCGCGTCGCGACGCCAAGGCTCCACGCTCGAGTGCCACGATGGGGACACGTGTTGAGAGAATAGTGCGTTCGGCGGTGTCGCGATGCGCCGTCATTTCCGTGTCGCGACGCAGAAGCTGAATTTCCGTTTTTGCCATTTTCCAAGTCTGGTTTGTCCTGTCGAGCCTTTGAGCAGTATTTTACCTATAAAATAACATAAAATAACACAATAAAAACACTCAAAACATAACTTAAAATATTATTTCACAAATGTGGTAATTAAAGGGATTGGTGAAACTATAAGTGTAAAATAATTGACTTATCGTATAATAAATATGTAATTTTTAGTATTCATCACACCCCTAACCAGCTTTTTACTAGTCCTTAGTAATTCAAGCGGAATCTAAAAGAAAAATTCTTATCTAAGTCAACAATTATTTTATTTCTTTCTAAATGATCTAATAAATGACTTCTCCTGTACTTTTTACCATTCTTTCATATACTCATAAAACAATGTATTAATAAATATATTGTGCCCACAATATCACAGGTATTTGTTGAAAAGAAAATAATATTTTTCCTAAAATTATGTTAGAGTTTACACATTTTGGCAGTGAAATTTTATTTATAAAAATATATTCAATCCATGTATCGAACTTTGGGCCAGTGACTCCCAAACCAGTTGGTTTTAGGGCACTAGGTGTTAATACACCCCTACGGACTTAATGGCTCAGATCTCAAATAAAAATGTCCAAAACATATCTTCAATTCATGTATCGAACTTTGGGCCAGTGACTCCCAAACCAGTTGGTTTTAGGGAATTAGGTGTTAAGACACCCCTACAGACTTAATTGCTCGGATCTCAGATAAAAAGTGTCTAATTCCCTTAAGCTTTCTTTTTAACCATTGTAATGAACTTTGGACCAATAATTCCCAGACCAGTTGGCCTTAGGATACTAAGTGTTAGGACACCCATACGGACTTAATTGCTCGAGTTAAAAAGGCTACGAAAACGAACTTTATTCAAAGTCCTTATTTTTTTTTTGAATATCTAAAGATTTCAATGACTTTAGGTGTTACCCCCAATAGACTAGAGAACTGAATATTACATAATTTTCACTTACCACTCATGATCATACGTTACCATGTTGTTGATAATATCTGTCATATGAGCATATAAAGTTCAAATTTAATCAATATTATGGAGAATTCACAAATTTAAATGATTCAAAAAGAAAGTAACAACAAATAACTTGTTACGAAATATATTGAGATGCGTCTCAGGAGCGAAAACTCCTTACACAGCCACTTCTGAACAACAATTCCACTTGGTTTAGAAAACAAATTTGTTGTTAGTTTGTGTGTATATATATGGATACATATTCTTACACACAAATTAACAACAAAGTAAAAACTTTTTTTTAAAAAAATAAAAACATCAATAAAACAAACATGAAAATTATCTAGTAAACTATCCTCTCCTCCCAACCAAAAATGAGACATTGTCCCCAATGTTTAGAAAAAGAGAAATAAAGTTTAGAAGATATCACCTGGTTATTGTTGAATTGACAGTTACAACTAAAGATTACAGATTAAGGTCCATGTTTACTTTGCGTTTTTTGCCATGATCGTTACCAGACCAGTTCAATTTGGAAAGAATAGGGTCGATTCTTGGTTCATAAGCTAAAAGTTGGTCAATTAAATCATCAGCTTTTCTTGCAGTTAGAAAGATATCTCTTACCGGTTTTGAAATAAACCCAGTTCTTTTAGCATATTCAAGTAATACAAAAAGGAATTTGAAAATCCATTAAAATTAAACAGCCCAACGAATTTTTGGTGAATATTCAAGTTTGCCCATGACGCAACCGTGAATATTTCTTCCAAAGTTCCTAGCCCATCTGATAAAACAATGAAAGCATCATCATGATTGATCATTTCAGTGAGTCTTTCAGACATACCTGAGACAATAAATTCTTCTCCATTTTATTTTCCGATGATGTTGTCCTCTGTTAAGGGTTTTGGAATGATCCCCAGAACTTGACTGCCACCTTCTTGTACAGCCTTTGGAATACACCCTATCAATCCAATATTGCCACCGCCATATACTAAGTGCATATTTTTGTTTGCCATAACTCTACCCAATTCTCTCGCAGCCTCAACAAATTCTGGTTTGGTTCCAGAGTTAGTTCCACAAAACACACAGATATTAATGAATCGTCGTTTTGAAGTTTTCTCCGTTTGTGTTATCTCTTTTAGCTAGATGTGTTAAAGAGAGAGAAGTGACGAGATGAATTTATAGATCCTGAAAAGGGTGAGTGATAAATGCACTAATATATGCAAAATGACAATTATTAGGAAAGTAGATCGTGAACAAAAAAGTTAAATACTGTCGGCAAAAAGTAAATCAAAAAAGTAATTTAAAGTAAAAGAAATCAACGCAATAATATATACTGGTAGTTGTGATTGTGGCTCACATCTTCCTATAGTTTTACGTCCAGTAACGGCTTGAAGACCCTCTATGGGTCGGGGATAAGCATCCCATACAACTTTCTTATAAATTGGCAAACAAGGTCTTTTAAATTCAGATTCCCGAGACTGTATTGCTGTATTTCTTTTTGAAATTGTGTGTGTAATCTGTGAATTTCACAATGAACATATCCATTAGGATGCGTCTCAAGAGTCAATGATATATCATCAAAAGGCTCTTTACTCAGTCCATATCTAGTGAATTGTATTTTATCTTCATAATTATCAGACACAATTCCTAAAGAATGACAATGAGCGTTGCACGTACAACGTGCAAACTAATAAACACCTAATTATTTAGCTCTTCATTTTT
>SKCR01001000.1:0-28475 GCA_019454045.1 Zanthoxylum bungeanum
TTCTAACTCATCAAATGAATTAAAAATCAAAAATCCAAGATCCCAAAATCATCAAACCATTCGGCCAAGGACAAGTATTTGGGGAAAATAATTCCAAATCATTTTTCATCAAATTAGTCCAACCAAAATGAAATTAACATGTTATAAACATACTCAAACAAACAATTTATTCAAATCACATTTACCCAAATTTTAAATCCCTAAAATTTCATGCTTGCAACATTAGCTCTGATACCATTGTTGAGTTTTTCTAAGGTCCATGATCAAACAAGACATGAAATAATGCGTGAATACACCAACGAAGATAGCGGAATACTTACATTGGTTGGTAGAGTCGATTTGAAGACAATGAACCCAAAAACGCACTGCCATGTAAGCTTACTACTGCATGCAGTCCACTGCCTCCAAAACAGAATTTTGAGATGAGAAACGCAGCTCCTAGCTTCGTTGGATGGATCCCGGCTCATGGTCGAACCTCCCTAACACCTTCGCAAGACTTGTAAGTGTGCTAGCACTTGAATTTTCACCATGAAAATCCACTCTTGCTTCCCTATTGTTCACGCCCAAACTGGTTCAAAACCAGTGAAGAACAGCCACTGTTTTGGCGTGAAGAGAATGAGAGAGTTAAAAAATTAATTTTGTTACAAAAAATCAATTTATATTTATGCCATAATATTTATTAAATTAATAATAAACTTATGACACAAATCATGCAATGGCTTAGAGTGTTCAAAACACTCAATTTTCATGCAAAACCATTGAGTGCATTGTACACGTCTCCATGCAATGCATTTGAATTAAATAATGCATAATATGACATGTGTCATGTGGGCCCCACACGTTTCCAAATGAAAGTGGGCCCACGTGCACTCACGCGTTCGGGTTTGATATTTCTGAAATACCGAACTTACGTCGCGACGTTAATTAAATCGAATTTAAATAAATAATTGCGCCTAGCGAAATTATTATTTACGTCGCTAACGAATTAATTCTAAATTAACTCGTTTGCCCGAATTAAAATCTAATTTTAATTCCGCGTCGAAATCTAATTTCGTTTAATATATCGAATATATTAATTTACCGATTAATTCCAAATTAATCGTTATCTCTCTCTAGACGATATTTTATCCTAGATAAAATATCTCCGTAATTAATCTAGATTAATTTTCTCTCTCATCTATATAATCCCAGATTATTCAAGAGTGCAAGTTGTGCGTCATCGGTGGATTATCGGGAAGCGACCCGTGAGATCTCCGGATAAGTTGGCAGTAAATACGGTCGTCGGAGTATCCGAATCACGTACGTACCAAGTACTATGTTCTACCGATTTACGAGACAAGGTCAACTCCTAGCAAAGCACCAAGTCATCCATCAATTCTCCGGACATATCCTTTTAAGATATTTTAGATCTATATCAAGCGTAGTATACTAATGTATTGTGCATATCGGCCCAGTATCGGATAGTCACGTGCTAGGGCTGGGGCTGGATAAGTGTCTGCCCCGTCCGAAACACATATCGGATGTCTGGTAACTAGTCTCTATAATCGGATATTCATGACCTGGTCATAATATCAGGATTGGATGCGCATCACTTAAGAGCACTAATACCGTATCCTGTGTGACATCATCTCCCTATGACTGGAGTGATACTTCCGTCTCGACATCACATCCAATAACTACGATTCCTGATAAACCCAGAAGAGGTGAACACAGAACCAGTTAAGATCCCCCAACCACCAAAACCAAAGTTTACCGATTGTCGTAAGTATTAGCGATGCAAGTCTCAGGTTAAGACTATACACACCTACCTTGATTTCGGCCTCCCATAGACACCTAGTCATAATACCAATGGGATTCCAAAGGGTCTATCCAGAGTGAAGCTCTTTCCCGTACCATCGGTGAAACACGACCTCCTATCGCACTTGCACAAGTATCCAATACTTATATATATGAGACCTATGCCGTTGTGCCCCACAACGCGCACAAGTGCAATACTAGCCTATTCCGCATTATCGATGTCCAGTCTCGATAATACTACGGCTAGGGATATTTAATGATTAATCCTTCGTGGACTGAACTGTCTCATATCATCCAATCCAGGAAACTAAGCATAGGACCGTCTCTTCATTTATATATCTATGGTGATCTAATCACAAATGAGGAGAATGCAATTTCCTTGTTACATAGTTAATTTGCTACAGGCAACACAATGATCTGTGCAAATAGTGACGCTATGGGTCATATTATCCAACACCATATCCTCCGAATCATCTAGGCCTTGGCTTTGGCACAACAAACCTAATGATTCCAGTTAAGCGGGACCCATTGACAAGGATAGTTTCGTAATCATGTCGTTGGACAAGAAGTGATCTTGACTTTGGCCAACAAATCACAACTTGGACAGACACCATGTGGAACAAAACTCTCATGATTCAAGTACATCCTAATTGACAAGGTCTTGACTTTGGCAACAAACCACTGCCAATTGGATCTTGAACAAGAATCATTCAATGGAAGGATAGTCGCTTAAATAGATTGAGGGAGATTTTTGCGTAATTGGCAACCAATTATTATCTTTGTTAGGTCTCATAATCATACACCCTTAAGCATGCTTCTAAAACATCATAAAGTGCATAAAATAAATTAATAGTGATATACGGATGGATATATAAAACAATTTGTTCCTAGAACAAATCACTCCATTCCACTCCCCGCTATAGCAATATATACTTCTACCCAATTACATAACACAATAGAGAAACCTCATTTACATTGAGGGGAATTAGGTGAGAAGAGAATACAAAGAGATAAAAGAGATAAGGCTGGACACGCAGGTCCAATTTATAAATTCTAAATTTACAATAATTTCTAAAATTACCCTTTCCCTTCTAATATCACCCGCTATACACTATTCATTCATCACATACATGTATATTCATTCAAGACATGCTATTAACCCAATCAAATCCAATTAATTAGTCTTTATTTAAATGATCATCCAATGTTCAATCAACGGTTTGATTTTGCGCGAGTCCAACTCGTTTGAGAATAAGTACATAAGGTACGAATTCATGAATTATATCGAACTACTCGTTAAATCCAAGTTAAGCGGTATTCAATATTAATTCAATTTATTTAATTCCAAATTAAATGTTTTACCCTTTTAATGTGCTTTTAAAGATTAGATTCTAAATCTTATCAAATTGGGTCTCCAAGCCCAACTAACATCCAATGTTTGTTTAATTAAAGTCCGATGGGCTTTCAATTGATTTATAAAGGCTTGGGCTTTGGTCAATGTGGGTCAAACCCAATTACCAAGCCCAAATAAGGAATCACCCTTAAGTGCCACAAAATCAATTTCAAGCCCAGAAGGCCCAATTAAACATAAAAGCCCATAATTAAATTTTAATTTCCAAATTTTAAAATTCAATTGATTAAAGTGTAATTGCATGATTAATTCATTAAATCAAATATTTCAAAATACCAATTTAATTTATTATTCATCAATTGTTCAAAACACTTGTCTAACATTTATTTGAACAAAAATCAAGTCCTTTAACATGTCATGTTGTATTCGGCCAAGAGAGATTTTTGCGGTTCGATTTGTTTTCAATCCAATTGAATTACTAATCTAACATACATATAGATTTAGGTCATCCAATGAACTTGAAAGCAAAAATTCAATAATAGTGAAAAGACCTCAATTTTCGGTCAAGCATCAACTTTAGGGAAAAAATCATCCAATGTATTTTTCTCAAAATTGAACATGTATTACATCAAATATCATACATTTAATCATGCTTAAGTTATCCAATAAACTTGTGCATGAAAAATTCCAAATCTTCAAATGACCTACACATTCGGCCAATGCATCAATTTTGGGGAAAAAAATCCAATACAATTTTCTCAAAATTGATCATGTATTACTTCATATTACTAACATTTAAGCACACTCAAATCATCCAATGAACTTGTGCATGCAAAAATTCAACTTAATGGAAGTGCCTCACATTCGGCCAAGACATCAATTTTGGGGAAAAAATCATCCAATGCATTTTTCTCAAAATTAATCATGTATTATATCAAATATCATACATTTAAACTGTTGGTTTCTATTATATGTCCCAAGGAAAGATTAAGCATATGAAATACAACAATGAATATATATTAAAAGATGAAGTATGGTGGAATCATACTTACAAAGCTTTGTGATGAGAAGTGATGAAGAAAATCTTTGAATCTCCAAGCTTCAAGTTTCGGCCAAGGGAGGAAGAAGAGTGGAAGCTCCAAGCTTTGTGTATTCCAAGCTCTTTGATGGTTTCCCTATCACCTCCTTTGATCCTTCAATGTGCTAGCAAATGGAGAAAAGAAAATCAAATCTTCTTTGCCCTAATGGAAGTCACGGCATTGTGAGAGAGAGAGGAGAGTTGTCTCTTGATCCTTTTACAAAAATCAATTTATATTTATGCCATAATATTTATTAAATTAATAATAAACTTATGACACAAATCATGCAATGGCTTAGAGTGTCAAACACTCAAACTCCATGCAAAACCATTGAGTGTATTGTACACTATCACCATGCAATGTATTAACAATTAAATAATGCATATAATGACATGTGTCATGTGGGCCCCACACGTTTCCAAATGAAAGTGGGCCCACGTGCACTCACGCGTTCGGGTTCGATATTCCGAAATACCGAACTTACGTCGCGACGTTAATTAAATCGAATTTAAATAAATAATTGCGCCTAGCGAAATTATTATTTACGTCGCTAACGAATTAATTCTAAATTAACTCGTTTGCCCGAATTAAAATCTAATTTTAATTTCGCGTCGAAATCGAATTTCGATTATTATATCGAATATAATAATTTTATCGATTAATTCTAAATTAATCGTTCTCTCTCTAAAATAAGGCACTTTATCCAAGATAAAGTTTCTCCGCAATTAATCCAAGATTAATTAAGTCCGAATCAAATATCATAGGTGAATCTTCAGGAAGCGACCCAAGAGATCTCCGGATATGTGGCAGTAAATACGGTCGTCGGATAATCCGAACACGTACGTACCTCGTACTACGTTCTTACCGATTCACAAGACAAGGTTGGCTTCTAGCAAAGCGCCATGCCTACCCAATTCTCCAGAAATATTCTTACTGGAATATTAGATCTATATCAAGCGTAGTATACCGTAGTATTGCGTACATCGATCCAGTATCGGACGATCACATGTTAGGCCTGAGGCTGGAAATGTGTCTGCCCCGTACGAAACATATATCGGACATCAAGCAACTAGTCTCTTTAAATCGGACAATCCTGACCTGGTCATATTGTCCGACGGACGGTTGCAACCTTTTATAGAGTACTAGTTCTGTGTCCTGCGTGATCATCACCTCCATATGTCTGAAGTGATACTTCCATCTCGACATCACATCCAGTACACTACGATTCTCGATAAACCCAGAAGAGGTGTACACAGAACTGGTTAAGGTCCCCAACCACCAAAACCAAAGTTTACCGATTGTCGCAAGTACTAGCGATGTAAGTCTCAGGTTAAGACCATATACACCTACCCTGATGCGGCCTCCCATAGACACGCAGACATACTACCAATGGGATTCCGCGGGGTCTATCCAGAGCGAAGCTGTTTTCCGTACCATCGGTAAAACACAACCTCCTATCGCACTTGCATAAGTATCCAATACTTAAATATATGAGAACTATGCCGTTGTGCCCTCACAACGTGCACATGCGCAATACTAGTCTATTCCGCATTATCGATGTCCGATCTCGATAATACTCCGACTAGGGATATTAATGATTAAACCTTTATGGATTGATACTGTCTCATATCATCTCAATCCGGTATTAATCATATGGACTTTCGCCATTTATATATCAAAGTAAATAATTTACAAAACGGCAAAAGGCAATTTCATTATCACATAGTTAATTTTGTACAATAATACAATATCATTTACAAACAGTGACGCTATGGGACATAATGTCTAACATAAACATGCTTAAGTCATCAAATAAGCTCATGCATGAAAAATTTCAAACCAATGGAAGCACCTCCACATTCGGCCATGACAACATTTTGGGGAAAAAATCATCCAATGCATTTTGGTTAAAATTGATCATGTAATATATCAAATAACATACATATAAGCATACTTTAGCATCCAATTTCACAAGAACATGCTTCAATCAATTTTCCCCAAATTAACCCTAATGTATTTCATGCTTAAACCTAGCTCAATGATACCATTGTTGGTTACTATAATTAGTCCCAAGGAAAGATTAAGCAATAGAAATACAATAATCATACATGCAAAGCTTGAAGGATGGCGGAACCATACTTACAAAGCTATGTGACGAAAATGGTGATGAGGATCCTTGAGCCTCCTAGGATGAAGTTTCGGTCAGGCAAGAAGATGGAGAGAAGCTTCAAATCTTTGAGTATTCCAAGCTCCAAATGCGTTTCCCTATCACCTCTTTTGATCATTGCTTGTGCTAGCAAAAATGGAGAATGAGAAAACAATTTTCTGCCTTTGTATGTGCAGCTCACGGCGTGAGCAAGAGAGAAAGAAGAGGAGAGTGTTTCACTTTTAATTTTGTTCCCTTTGCATACCAAAACCGTGAGAGACAAAGGAAATGAAAAGTGATACGATATCTAATACCAAAAGAATTTTTTAATGCAAAAAATCCTTCAAAACCGTTGCATGGCTTTCCCTCCAAAATGAAATCCATCATTTGCCATCATTACCACACTTTGAGATTAGAGACAATGTATCATCCCTCAAAGGTGACTAGATACATCCACCATCTATTCGTATTAAGTAATGAGATATCGCGATGTGATTTGCGATATCACTCGATTCAAAATACGAATGTGTCCGCAAGCACTTTCGGGCTCGGTTTCGTTAATTCCGAATTAACGAATTTCCGTTGCGACGTGAATTAAATAATTACGCCTTGCTAAATTACTATTCAGTTCGCTAATGAATTAATTCTAAATTAATTCGTTTGCCCGAATTAAAATCCGATTTTAATTCGCGTCGAAATCTAATTTCGTTTAATAATATATCGAATATATTATTTTATCGATTAATTCCAAATTAATCGATCTCTCTCTCTCCTAATAAGGCATTTTATCCAAGATAAAAGTTTCTCCGCAGTTTATCCAAGATTAATAAGGTTCGAATCAAACGTCATAGGTGAATCTTCAGGAAGGGACCCAAGAGATCTCCGGATATGTTGGCAGTAAATACGGTCGTTGGATAATCCAAACACGTACGTACCTCGTACTACGTTTTTACCGATTTACAATACAAGGTTGGCTTCTAGCAAAGCGCCATGCCTACCCAATTCTCCAGAAATATTCTTACTGGAATATTAGATCTATATCAAGCGTAGTATACCGTAGTATCGTGTACATCGATCCAGTATCGAACGATCACATGTTAGGCCTGGGGCTGGAAGTGTGTCTGCCCCGTACGAAACATATATTGGACATCAAACAACTAGTCTCTTTAAATCGGACAATCCTGACCTAGTCATATTGTCCCGAGGGTTGCAACCTTTTATAGAGTACTAGTTCTGTGTCCTGCGCGATCATCAACTCCATATGTCTGAAGTGATACTTCCATCTTGACATCACACCCAGTACACTACGATTCCTGATAAACCCAGAAGTGGTGAACACAGAACCGGTTAAAGTCCCCAACCACCAAAACCAAAGTTTACCGATTGTCGCAAGTACTAGCGATGCAAGTCTCAGGTTAAGACCATATACACCTACCCTGATGCAGCCTCCCATAGACACGCAGACATACTACCAATGGGATTCCGCGGGGTCTATCCAGAGCGAAGCTGTTTTTCGTACCATCGGCAAAACACAACCTCCTATCGCACTTGCATAAGTATCCAATACTTAAATATATGAGAACTATGCCGTTGTGCCCTCACAACATGCACAAATGCAATACTAGTCTATTCCGCATTATCGATGTCCGATCTCGATAATACTCCGACTAGGAATATTTAATGATTAAACCTTTTATATTGATACTGTCTCATATCATCTCAATACGGAACTGATCATACGGACTTTTGCTATTAATATATCAAATTAAATAATTTTACAAAACGGCAAAAGGGCAATTTCATTATCAAATAGTTAATTTTGTACAATAATACAATATCATTTACAAAACAGTGACGCTATGGGTCATAATGTCCAACACAAGGGGCTCACGTGTGACGTTGAAGGCTTGAGGTGTTGAGCAATGGGCAGATGGCGTTCTGACGATGAAGGCTTATGGAGGGTGAACTACTTCGGTCAAGGATTTAGGTTTGGCGTGAGGAATTTGGCTTCTTGCGTTTGAGGGCTGGATGATGCGCTGATGTTTAGTGAAAGGGAATGGGCGTGTGATGGTCTGCTCGGTTCGGGAAAGAGGTTAATGCGTTTTTTGACTGAGTGAATGAAGGTGCAATGTGAGGGCTGTTTCGGTGTTGGGCGTGAAGGTTCGTGGCTGTGCGTTTCTTGGCTCTTAAGTGTGCGTGTGTCTTGCGTTTTTTAAGGGGCTGTGGGCATGTGATTAGGTTTTTTGATGAGAGAGAGTGGTGCTGTGAAGGGTTCTTTAGTTATTTGTTTACGTGTATGATCAAGGGTTACTTGAAGGGAAATGGCGTGAAGTGTTTGAGGGGGGAAGGGGGCTGGTTGTTGGGACGTGAATTAGGGTTTATTCTTGTGTGTTGTTTTCGTCAGAGTAAGAAGAGTGGCCGTGTGAGACCAGTCTTAGGGTTGCACCTTGTATTATTTTTATAGTTGTTAATTAGGGTTTGCATGGATTTTTAAACAAGGAAAGAAATCAAGTTAATTGGGGACATGATTTGTTTAAATTAGGAATATGTTTATTTGATTTGTTTTATTTAGGTAGGGATATATTTATATTTTATTTGATTTATTTTAATTTGGTATGTGATTTTTTAGATTAGGAATTTATTTATTTAATTTAGGAATTTAATTTAATTTAGATTTAATTTAATTTAATTGTTTGTGACATGTATTTTAAATGTTTTAATTATTTTTGGATTGGGCTTGGGTGAGATGGGCTTGGTGTGTGTCTTATGGGGTTTGGGCTAAGGGTGTGTTTTAAAACGAATGTCCAACAAGCGAACCCCAAAGCTAAACAAGCGAATAAAATCTAACAAAAATACTGATTCCCTTCCAACATCTGTTTCCCGTGACTTCCTCGACTTAAAAGGTAGTGTCTCCAAATGAGACTCATCATAGGGACTTATATGTAAAAATGCAGTGCATACAATGGGTCTTCAAGAGGAAGACTGATATGGATGGCAACGTACAAAGCTAGGCTTGTAGCGAAAGGGTATCGTCAACGACATGGTGTCGATTACGACGAAACTTTTTCACATGTTGCCATGATTAAATCCATTAGGATAATGCTTGATATTGCTGCATATTTCGATTACGAGATATGGCAGATGGACATCAAAACCGCTTTCCTTTACAGAAATATTTTGGAGGATGTTTATATGCAACAGCCTGATGGTTTTGTCGTACCAAGACTTGCAAACAAGGTTTGTAAGTTAAATCGATCCATTTATGGATTGAAGCAAGCATCGCGTTCTTGGAACCAATGTTTTGATGAGATCATAAAAGAATATGATTTCGTTCAAAACGAGGATGATCCTTGTGTATATAAGAAGGTTAGTGGGAGCGCACTGACATTCATTGTCCTTTACGTTGATGATATATTGCTTATTTGCAATGAAATTCCCATGTTAACATCGGTGAAAGCTTGGCTTTCATTAAAATTCTCCATGAAAGATCTAGGAGAGCCTTTACTCTAGGAATAAAGATCTACCGGGATAGATCTAGAAAGCTGCTTGGACTCTCCCAGAGCACGTATATTGACAAAGTATTGAAGAGATTCAACATGGATCAGTCCAATAGGGACTAGTGCCAGTGTCACATAGCGTCACTCTATCTAAGGACATGTGTCCTAAAACTCAAGATGAGAGAGACAATATGAGTCGCATTCCGTTCACCTCAGCAGTCGGATCGATCATGTATGCATGATATGTACGTGACCTGATGTCTCGTATCCTTTGAGCATGTGTAGTCGCTATCAGGCCGATCCAGGTGATAGTCACTGGATGGCGGTTAAGAATTGTTGGATAATATGACCCATAGCGTCACTATTTGTACAGATCATTGTGTTGTTGTAGCAAATTAACTATGTGACAAGGAAATTGCACTCTCATCATTTGTGATTAAATCACCATATATATATAAATGAAGAGAGGTCCATATGATTAGTTCCTGGATTGAGATGATATGAGACAGTATCAGTCCACGAAGGATTAATCATTAAATATCCCTAGCCGGAGTATTATCGAGACAGGACATCAATAATGCGGAATAGGCTAGTATTGCACTTGTGCGCGTTGTGAGGGCACAACGGCATAGTTCTCATATATATAAGTATTGGATACTTATGCAAGTGCGATAGGAGGTCGTGTTTCACCGATGGTACGGGAAACAGCTTCGCTCTGGATAGACCCCTCGGAATCCCATTGGTATTATGACTATGTGTCTATGGGAGGCCGAAATCAAGGTAGGTGTGTATAGTCTTAACCTGAGACTTACATCGCTAATACTTGCGATAATCGGTAGACTTTGGTCTTGGTGGTACAGGGCTTTAACCGGTTCTGCGTACACCACTTCTGGGTTTATCAGAGAGTCGTAGTGTATTGGGTGTGATGTCAAGACGGAAGTATCACTTCAGTTATATTGGAGATGATGTCACGCAGGATACGGTATTAGTGCTCTTAAGTGCTGCGCAGCCATCGGGATATTTTGACAAGGTTGTGTATATCCGATTATAGAGACTAGTTACCAGACATTCGACATGTGCTTCGTACGGGGCAGACACAAATCCAGCCCCAGGCCTGGCACGTGACTATCCGATACTGGGCCGATATGCACAATACTACGGTATACTACGCTTGATACAGATCTATATATTCCTGTAAGAATATTTCTGGAGAATTGGGTAGGCATGGCGCTTTGCTAGAAGCCAACCTTGTCTTGTAAATCGGTATAAACGTAGTACGAGGTACTTACGTGTTCGGATAATCCGACGACCGTATTTACTGCCAACATATCCGGAGATCTCATGGGTCGCTTCCTGAAGATTCACCGATGATGTATAACTCGCACTTTAATTAATCTAGGATTAATTAGAAGAAGAGAGAAAATTAATCTGGGATTAATTGCGGAGATATTTTATCTGGGATAAAATATTAGTTAAGAGAGAGAGAACGATTAATTTGGAATTAATCGATAAATTAAATATTTGATATATTATTAGAAATTGGATTTCGACGCGGAATTAAAATTAGATTTTAATTCGGGCGAACGAATTAATTTAGAATTAATTCGTTAGCGACGTGAATAGTGATTTCGCTAGGCGTAATCATTTAATTACGACGCGATGGAAAATTCATTATTTGCGAGCGCATTCGCATTTCGAATTCGAATGCGGCACGCAAGTCAAATCGTGCGTCATATCACTAGTCGCATCAATCGTCAAATCAAATGTCACTTTGAGTGATGTGACATGTTGTCACTTGATTTGAGTGATTGATGTAGAAGTTGAAAAAGCAACAATTTGCTTTTTACTTTTTTGACTTTTGAGTTAAAGTAATATATATGTTTTATTTAATTTACTTGGTAAATATTATAAACCATATATTAAAGCTTTATCTTCTCTCTCCAACATGCAAGAAAAACGCACTTCTCTTTTCCCTCTCTTTTCTCCTTCCTCTATTCACGGCTTCACTGCCGATTTGCTTCAAAATTTTCTGGTTTCACCGAATTTGTGAGAAGCAAAGGAAGAAGAGTAGTGCTAGAACACCTAGGGTTATATTATGGTGATAGGAAACGAATTTGTGAGCTGGATGTTTGGTTTTTGGAGCTTGAAGCTTGGAGCTTCAATGGTGGTTCATCAATGGCCGAATGAAAAGGAGGAAGAAGGCTCAAAACCGTGCAGTCCACTTCATCAAGAAGCCATTGCCGAGCTTCATGGAGGAGTAAAAACGCATCTTGTTCTTCCTAGCATCAAAACCATCAATGTGAGTATGTATTCCGCCTTACTCCTTGGTTGTATTCAACTCGTTTTTATGCATGTTTGTGATCCTTGGGACTTATTGAATATCAACAATGGTATCTTGAGCTATTGGTGCATAAAAACGAATTAGGGTTCTTGAGCAAAATTTGGGGCTTTTTGATTAAGCATGATTTTGACAAATTGTTTGTTTAAGAATGCTTGTATATGAATTAATTAGAGTTTTATGTAATCAATTTGATAAAAAATTAATTGGATTGATTTTCCCCAAGTTGCTTAATGTTGGCCAAAACTTTAATTTGGGTAAACTCAATTTGAGCATCAAATGATTAAATTGTTTAGTATAGTATGCTTGAATGAGGTTGAATTGATGTTGTGCATAATCAATTTCATGAAATTTGGTTGGATCCATTTTTCCCTAAATTTTGGGCATGACAAATTTGGGTAAACTTGATTTTGAGCATATTTAATGAAATTGGATGATTAGAATGCTTAAGTTGTTTAATAATTGATGATTGATTAGATCAATTTGATGAAAAATGTTTGGAACAATTTTTCCCCAATTTGCTTGTGATGGCCGAATTTGGCAAGTACCCTAATGTCTTGTTTTTTTTTTGATTTTTTGTTCATTGGATGACTTAGAAATCATTTGGGGATGTTGAATTTATGTTTGATTGGGTTCAATTGGGTTGAATTTGATTTGGGCATAATTTCCCTCTTTGGCCGAGACTTTGATGTATATAAATTGGGTTTGATTTTGATTTATTATGTTGGACATGATTAATTGATGTTAAGCATGATTAATGGACAAATTTGATGTTTTGGAAACTTTGATTTGGGCAATTAATAATGCTATACACTTTAGGTAATTTAATTGGAAATTTGGAATTTGTGGAATTAATTATTGGGCTTAAAATTGGATTTGGGCTTTTTAAGTTGTTATTGGGTTTATTGGACTTTGTTGTACAAAGTTGGTTTAGGCCAAAATTGGTTGGATCCAATTAGGCCCAAAACCGCTTCCAAAAGGCCCAAATGCGACTAATGAACCTTTAACGTTTAATTGGGCCTAATGGGCCTAAATTAATTTATGGGCTTATGGGGTAACTCTCGGATTGGACTTTAGTTGCGGGTTTGACCCGAGTTGACCAAAAGTCCACGCCTCAAGAAATTATTTAAAAGCCCATTGGACTTTAATTAAATTAATATGGATATTAATCGGGCTTTGAGACCCGTAACGATTAAATTTGGAATTTAAGTCGTAAAGGTTTATTTTATAAAGTGTAATATTTAATTTGGAATTAAATAATGAATTAGAATTAAATACGTATTATTGGATTTAATTATGTAATTTAATTTAATAATTCGTAGAAATCGTACTTTGAGTACGTGTTCGCCATACGAGTTTGACTCGAACAAAATCAAATCTTTGTTTGAACATTGGATGATCACTAATTATCAAGATTAATTAATTTGATTGATTGATTGATAACATGCTTGTATGAATACATGGTTTTGTGATGTTTGATAATGTATATCATATGGATATTAGCCGGGTGGGGCGATTTTGGAAATTGTAATAAATTTGATTTATTAAATTGGACCTGCGTGTCCAGCCTTATCTCCTATTTCTTTGTATTCTCTTCTCACATATTCCCCTCTATGTATATGAGGTTTCTTTAGAAGTGTAGTGTAACGGGTAGAAGAAATATTAGTGCTAGCGGGAGAGAGAAGTGAGAGATTTGATCTAGGATCAATGTAAAATATCCATCCGCATATCATTATTATTTTTCATATTCGCTTTATTTATGTGTTTAGAATGCATGTTTAAGGGTGTATGATGATGAGACCTTAACAAAGATAATTAAAATTTGTAGCCAATTTGCACGCGAAAATCCCTCGATAATATCATGCGTTTTTCCTTCCATTGAGTGATTCTTACTCAAGATCCGAGATTGGCAGGGGTTGTTGGCCAAAGTCAAGCCCTTGTCCGTCAAAGATGTGTTTTAATCACGAGGCTTTGTTCCATATCGGTGTCGTGTCCAAGTTGTGGTTTGTTGGCCAAAGTCAAGACCACTTCTTGTCCATGTGACATTGATTACAAAGCTTCCATGTCAATGGGTCCACGCTTGACTGGGATCACTAGGTTTGTTGTGCCAAAGCCAAGGCCTAGTTGATTCAGAGGAAAAAGGTTAGGGTATACATTCGATGTATAGGCATATATAAGATATATGTTTGGGACTTGGATGTCCACCTACTGGATCTAGGAGTTGGATGAGATCCAATTGATCTTAGAGATCTACCTAGTTAATTATCATACAATTTGTTTCCAAAGTCAAGATTGTGTGATATTTAACGGGATCCTAGCCCACTAGGAAACACGGTTTCCCGAGTACTCGACGAGGGTTAGAGGCTCGACCAAAAAATAGTGGGAGGTAAGAATGGAATTTGCAATACTCGTCAATTACTCGCCATACGCGCTCATTTAAATATTTCGTCGTAGATTAATGTTAGTGTTTGTGTTAGACATTATGACCCATAGCGTCACTGTTTTGTAAATGATATTGTATTATTGTACAAAATTAACTATGTGATAATGAAATTGCCTTTGCCGTTTTGTAAAATTATTTACTTTGATATATTAATGGCAAAAGTCCATATGATTAGTTCCGTATTGAGATGATATGAGACAATATCAATATAAAAGGTTTAATCATTAAATATCCCTAGTCGGAGTATTATCGAGATCGGACATCGATAATGCGGAATAGACTAGTATTGCACTTGTGCGAGTTGTGATGGCACAACGGCATAGTTCTCATATATTTAAGTATTGGATACTTATGCAAGTGCGATAGGAGGTTGTGTTTTACCGATGGTACGGAAAACAGCTTCGCTCTGGACAGACCCCGCGGAATCCCATTGGTAGTATGTCTGCGTGTCTATGGGAGGCCGCATCAGGGTAGGTGTATATGGTCTTAACCTGAGACTTGCATCGCTAGTACTTGCGACAATCGGTAAACTTTGGTTTTGGTGGTTCGGGGCTTTAACCGGTTCTGTGTACACCTCTTCTGGGTTTATCGAGAATCGTAGTGTACTGGATGTGATGTCAAGATGGAAGTATCACTTCAGACATATGGAGATGATGATCACGCAGGATACAGAACTAGTACTCTATAAAAGGTTGCAACCGTCGGGACAATATGACCAGGTCAGGATTGTCCGATTTAAAGAGACTAGTTGTTTGATGTCCGATATATGTTTCGTACGGGGCAGACACATTTCCAGCCCCAGGCCTAACATGTGATCGTCCGATACTGGATCGATGTACGCGATACTACGGTATACTACGCTTGATAAAGATCTAATATTCCAGTAAGAATATTTCTGGAGAATTGGGTAGGCATGGCGCTTTGCTAGAAGCCAACCTTGTCTTGTAAATCGGTAAAAACGTAGTACGAGGTACGTACGTGTTTGGATTATCCAACGACCGTATTTACTGCCAACATATCCGGAGATCTCTTGGGTCGCTTCCTGAAGATTCACCTATGATGTTTGATTCGAACTTTATTAATCTTGGATTAATTGCGGAGAAACTTTATCTTGGATAAAATGCCTTATTAGGAGAGAGAGAACGAATAATTTGGAATTAATCGATAAAATAATATATTCGATATATTAAACGAAATTAGATTTCGACGCGGAATTAAAATCGGATTTTAATTCGGGCAAACGAATTAATTTAGAATTAATTCATTAGCGATCTGAATAGTAATTCCGCTAGGCGTAATTATTTAATTCACGTCGCGACGGAAATTCGTTAATTCGGAATTAGCGAAACCGAGCCCGAAAGTGTTTGCGGACACATTCGTATTTTGAAACGAGTGGGACCCGCAAATCACATCGCGAAGTCTCATTACTTGACACGACTAGTTGATGGATGTATCTAGTCACCTTTATGGGATGATACATTGTCTCTATTCTCAATACAAGTAATGATGCCATTTGAATGGATTTTTGGAGGGAAAAACCTTTCACGGTTTTGAAGGGTTTTTTATAATAAAAAATTCATTTTGGAAATGATATCTAATCTTTCTTTTCTTTTTCTTTCTCACGGTTTTTGAAACAAAAAGGAGAAAAAGAAAATCAAAAGGCTCACCCTCTTCCTCTCCTTGCTCACGCCGTGAGCTTCAAACAAAGGCAGAAAAATCATTTTCATTTCTCCATTTTTGCTAGCACATTGAAGGATCAAAAGAGGTGATAGGGAAACAACCTTGGAGCTTGGAACACTTGAAGACTTGAAGCTTCTCTCCATCTTCTTGCTTGGCCGAAACTTCCACCTTGAAGACTCAAGGATCCTCTTCATCATTTTCGTCACAAAGCTTAGTAAGTATGATTCCGCCATGCTTCAAGCTTTGCATGTATATACTTGTGTATTTCTATGGCTTAATCTTTCTTTGGACTAATTATAGAAACCAACAATGGTATCATGGAGCCATGTTTAAGCATGAAATACATTAGGGTTAATTTGGGGAAAATTGATTGAAGCATGTTCTTGTGAAATTGGATGCTAAAGTATGCTTATATGTATGTTATATGATATATTACATGATCAATTTTAAGAAAAATGCATTGGATGATTTTTCCCCAAAGTGGTTGTCTTGGCCGAATGTGGAGGTGCTTCCATTGGTTTGAATTTTTTCATGCACAAGTTTATTTGATGACTTAAGCATGATTATATGTATGATATATGATATAATACATGATCAATTTTGAGAAAAATGCATTGGATGATTTTTCCCCAAAATGTTGCTTTGGCCGAATGTGAGGTACTTCCACTGAGTTGAATTTTTGCATTTTTGCATGCACAAGTTCATTAGATGATTTGAGTATGCTTGAATGTATGTTATGATATTATACATGATCAATTTTGAGAAAAATGCATTGGATAATTTTTCCCCAAAATTGATGCTTGGCCGAATGTGTAGGTCATTTTATTGGTTTGGAATTTTTCATGCACAAGTTTATTAGATGACTTAAGCATGATTATAATGTATGATATTGATGTAATACATGATCAATTTTGAGAAAAATGCATTGGATGATTTTTTCCCCAAATTTGTTGCTTGACCGAAAATGGAGGTCCTTTCACTTAATTGGATTTTTTGCTTTCAAGTTCATTGATGACTTAAAAATAAACGGGTAATAGATTAGTGATTCAATTGGATTGAAAAACAAATCGAACCGCAAAAATCCCTCTTGGCCGAATACAACATGACATGTTAAAGGACTTGATTTTTTGTTCAAATAAATGTTAGACAAGTGTTTTGAACAATTGATGATTAATAATTAAATGGTGTTTTTTGAAATATTTGGTTTAATGAATTAATCATGCAATTACACTTTAATTAATTGAATTTTAAAATTTGGAATATTAAAATTTAATTAATGGGCTTTTATGTTTAATTGGGCCTTATGGGCTTGAAATTGATTTTATGGCACTTAAGGGTGATTCCTTATTTGGGCTTGGTAATTGGGTTTGACCCACATTGACCAAAGCCCAAGCCTTGATAAATCAATTGAAAGCCCATCGGACTTTAATTAAACAACATTGGATGTTAGTTGGGCTTGGAGACCCAATTTGATAAGATTTAGAATCTAATCTTTAAAAGCACATTAAAAGTGTAAACATTTAATTTGGAATTAAATAAATTGAATTAGTATTGAATACGACTTAAATTGGATTTAACGGGTAGTTCAATATAATTCGTGAATTCGTACCTTATGTACTTATTCTCAAACGAGTTGGACTCGCGCAAAATCAAACCGTTGATTGAACATTGGATGATCATTTAAATAAAGACTAATTAATTGGATTTGATTGGTTGTATAGCATGTCTTGAATGAATATACATGTATGTGATGAATGAATAGTGTATATCGGATGGATATTAGAAGGGAAAGGGTAATTTTAGAAATTATTGTAAATTTAGAATTTATAAATTGGACCTGCGTGTCCAGCCTTATCTCTTTTATCTCTTTGTATTCTCTTCTCACCTAATTCCCCTCAATGTAAATGAGGTTTCTCTTATTGTATTATGTAATTGGGTAGAAGTAGAATATTGCTAGCGGGGAGAGGAATGGGAGTGATTTGTTCTAGGAACAATTGTTTTATATATCCATCCGTATATCACTATTAATTTACTTTACGCACTTTATGATGTTTTAGAAGCATGCTTAAGGGTGTATGATGATGAGACCTAACAAAGATAATAAATTGGTTGCCAATTACGCAAAAATCCCTCAATTTATATTAAGCAATTATCCTTCCATTGAATGATTCTTGTTCAAGATCCAAAATTGGCATTGGTTTGTTGGCCAAAGTCAAGACCTTTGTCAATTGAGGATGTACTTGAATCATGAGAGTTTTGTTCCACATCGGTGTCTTGTCCAAGTTGTGATTTGTTGGCCAAAGTCAAGATCACTTCTTGTCCAACGACATTGATTACGAAACTTTCCTTGTCAATGGGTCCCGCTTAACCGGAATCATTAGGTTTGTTGTGCCAAAGCCAAGGCCTAGATGATTCGGAGGATATGGTTAGGAAAATGTATTAGATACATTGGCATAAGTAAATATACATATGTTTTGGACTTGGATGTCCACCTAACCGGATCTAGGAATTGGATGGGATCCAATTGATCTTTGAGATCTACCTAGTTAAATAGCATACAGCTTGTTGGCCAAAGTCAAGGTTGTGTGTTATTTAACGGGATCCTAGCCCACTAGGAAATAGGATTTCCCGAGTTCTCAACAGAGGGTTAGAGACTTGATAAAAATAGTGGGAGGCTAGTATTGAATTTGCAATTTCATTCAGATACTTAGCCTTACGCGTCTTTCAAAATTATTTCGTTTAATTAATTAAAATTAGTTGGACTAATTCATTGTTATTTTTTCTTGTAACAGTTTGACTGTACCCATTTTATCGTTAACTAGATAGTTGGACTATCGTAGTTGAGATGGCAAGCAAGGTAAATGTCCGAGACATCATCATGGGTGACAATGTCTTTAAGGGCACAAACTTCGCTGATTGGGAAATGAACCTGAGGATAGTCCTTGGGGCTGAGAGGATGCTGTACACTATACAAACACCTCTCCCGCCTAAGCCCACTGACCCACTTGAGCTGGAGTTATGGAAAACTCACAGCAATGATTGTGACACAGCTCAGGCTATTATGTTAGCTTCGATGACTCAGCACTTTCGTCGCCAGAATAGGGACTTGGATCCTTATAATATGATGGCTAGACTGCGAGATCTCCACCGCTCCAACAAGCGGATGGAAAGGTACGAGTTGGTGAAGAAACTCTTCCGCGCCCGAATGACTGAAGGCGCATCAGTTGAGGCCCATGGGGCTCAAATGATCGCCGATATTGATGAGTTGGCCAATATGGGAATAGTCTTGGAGGCTGAGCTGACCGAGATTTGATCTTACAGTCACTTCCTGATACTTGGAGAAAAAATATAATCAATATAAGTTGATGGATACGGATGACACTCTTGGAGAGCTGTTATCCATCTTGAAAGAGTCTGAAAAAGAACTCCAAAAAGGGGGCAAGCGCGAGGCGCACTTTGCATCGACCTCTCAGAGGCCAAAGGCTGGGCCAAAAGCTACTGGAGGGTGAGGAAGAAGAAACATAAAAAAAAGGGTAAAGGCAAGTTGACAAAAGCTTCTTGGAAGCCAAGGGACAAATCTCAAGATGTCTGCCTCAACTGCGGCAAGAAGGTCACTGGAAACGTGACTGCCGAATGGGCAAGGGACACAAGGAGGATATCAAGGCAGGCAAGGCACTAGCCTCTGGTATGTTTGTTATTGAGATAAATATGACTACTACTTCTAGTTTTAAAAAAGGATTTTTGATTCTGGTTGTTGCTGCTCATATATGTACTGATTTGCAGGATCTGCAGGATAGCAGGATGCTGGCTTCAGGGGAGATTGATCTACGAGTCGGAAACGGAACTCCAGTTGCTGTTTTGGCTGTAGGGACTTTTGTTTTGGAATTGCCCTCGGGGCATATGCTTAAACTTTTGAACTGTTATTATATACCTAGTTTGACTAGGAATATCATATCTGTATCTTTGTTAACCCAGCATGGGTACACTTTTGTATTTAGAAACACTGGGTGTTATTTATATAAAAATGATGCAGAAATTTGCACTACTGTAGAAAATAATGGCCTTTATATTTTGAATATAAATGAATCTCCTAAACATAAAATACAAACAAAAGGCTCAAAAGGAGTAATCTAAAAGATGAAGCTTACATGTGGCATTGTCGTCTAGGACACATAAACAAGACTCGCATATCCACACTTTCGAAGAGTAGGTACTTGGACGGATTTGATCTAATTCATATGATGTCTGCGAATCTTGTCTTTTAGGCAAAATGTCTAAATCACCTTTTAGTGGTAAAGGTGAACGTGCCACAGAACTGTTAGCCCTCGTTCATAGCGACGTATGTGGGCCCATGTCTAGCCAGGCTAGAGGTGGATATCATTACTTCGTAACCTTTACGGATGATGCATCTCGTTATGGTTATGTGTATCTAATGAGACACAAGTCAGAAACTTTTGAGAAATTCAAAGAATTTCGACACGAAGTAGAAAAACAAACAGGCAAGAGTATTAAGACATTGCGGTCGGACCGTGGTGGCGAATACTTAAGTTATGAGTTTCAAGATTACTTGAAAGAAAAGGTATTCTTTCACAGTGGACTCCTCCTGGAACCCGCAATTAAACGGTGTGTCTGAACGGAGAAACCGTACCTTGTTAGACATGGTAAGGTCGATGATGAGTCGGACTGAGCTACCAATATCCTTCTGGGGATACGCATTAACCAGTGCGGTACTTATTTTGAATAAGGTTCCGTCAAAGTATGTTGAACAGACTCCATATGAGATATGGACAAGGGAGGAACCAGGTTTCTCTTTCCTGAAGATTTGGGGATGCTGGGCTATGTTAAATGTTTGGAATGTACCAAACTAGAACCCAAATCGGATAATGCCTTTTCGTGGGATATCCTAAAGAAACCAAAGGATATTACTTGACATGAGTCCAACCACACCAGAGACATTACAGCATGCAGCTAACAACTTGGAAGAACCCATGCAGTTTCCAACAGGTCCAATCACTCGCCAAAGAGCAAAGAAGATCAGAGAGGCCTTTGCGGGACTAGCTCAGAGCTATGTGACCAGTTGCAGCAACGAGTCAAGTGCACACCAGAGACATATATGGGCATAACCAGAGAGGTCCCCAAGCTATTTCATTTGACCCAGATCAGCTCAGACTGAAGCATATCAGAGTAGCTTCAGCACCAGCATCCTTTTGACCCGATTTCACCCATTTTGGGACCATGTTGAATTCGGCCAAATGGGGGCATTTTTGTCATTTGTGCTCGACATTTTGACTTTATTTATGATGTAATTAGCATGGTTGACTATGCCATTAGGCTTAATTATGCTTAGAACCTTGCTTATTGAGTAAGCACGTCAATTTACTATTTGATGTAAGCACCTCAAATTAGCTTAAGTTAGATTAGTTTCTAATCATTGTTTTAAGCTACTTTAGGTGGGAAAAGACTTTTGGGGACGTGCTTGAGTGAATGGTTTGGGTAGTTTTCAGGTCTTTTGGTAATTTCACTTTAGGGACATTTTTGTCCATTCACACCTTTAGGGTTTCTCTTTGTAACCTATTTAAATTTGTTTTCTTCTTCTTTGGAATAACATTCACGACATTTTCATCAAACTTTGAAGCTTTTAAGCTTTGGCTATGGCTAAATTTCTTGTAAGGGAGGGATTCCCCTTTTCAAGTTCAAATTGACTTATCTAAGCTTGGCAACTTAGTGGCGTCTCCATTGCTAGCAAAATACAATCTGATTTCATGCTTGTGGTTATCATGGACGTGAGTTTCATGGTGGTTAGGGGCTGATCTTGGTTGGGTTTTGTTCCTACAAAATCAGTATTCAAAGTTCTTGGGGTTTTGAGAAAGATGCTTGGGGTTTGCTTGGTTTCCAACCCAAGTGAGTTCTTGTCATTTGGTATCATGAGCTTAGGGTTCTGAGGTCTGATTTCCTATCCTGTGTTGTTTAATCTTGTATTCATCTTTGTTTTGTGTTGTTGTTGTTGATTTCGGCCATTAAGGAATTTGTCCTCAAGTTTTGGCCATTGGTGTTCTTTGTTGTTTCTTGTTGTTTCTTGCAGATTTGTAATCCTTGTTGCATGAATAACAATCTGTCCTTTAGTAGTTTGTGCTAATTTTGAGTATTTCTTTGAGTTAAGCTTTGGCTACTTAGGTCAAAATTGGGGCTTTGGTTCTTTTGCTTGAATCAAGTGTTTAGTTGTTAATTGTAAGTTACTAGGACGTGTTTAACATTGTTATTAAGTTATTAGTTTCAAAAAATAAAAAAAAAAAAAAAAAAAAAATGCATCAGGTCAGATTCGGCCAAGGAAGTACCATCACCACCCTTGCTTTGTTCTTGCCATATACATGTCACTTAGCTTGTTTTCAATAGGTATTGTTCATATCTACTTTGAGAAAATCAGATTGCACTTCATTACTCCTAGCATTGCTTGAACTAGCTTGTTTGCAATCTTTGTGAAGTTGTTGCAATCTTGTGAAGTGTGTGGAAAACAAGTTTGTTGAGTGATTTGGTGAGGCATTTGAGTGAATGAGTGTTGAAACAAAATGAAATGCTTATGGATTGATGAGGCCGTGACTTACTCCTGAAGTTTACTTAAGCTGTGTGTGTTGTTAACTTTGTGAGACAAGTCTGGTTGCTTTGTTACACATATTGCCGTGAGTAAGATGCTTGATGTGCTTATGTTGAAGCATGAATTAACAAGTGTGCTTGCTGATTTGCGTGAGCTATCATTAGCTTGACATTGGATTTGTGTTGAAATCATTAGCATGACATTGAAAATGGAAGCACTCATGAGCTTGACATGGAAACTTGAGTAGCCATCATTGCATTTGAGAGGTGCTTGAAGAGGCAAGTTGCTGCATCACCAAGCTAGTTGGAAAAGTGTTTAGTTGGTTTGTAACTTACCATTGCCGAATTGACATGCTTACTTGACCTACTTGTAAGCTACTTACGTAAGCAGCTGAGTCACCTACTTGTTTTGAAAAAAAAAAGTGAAAAAAAAAAAAAGAAGAAAGAGAATTGGTCGCATTGTGCTTAGCTTGATTAGACCATTTGCAAGTTGATTGGATTGCTTTACATGAGTTACATTGATTTGATTTGGTTTGTATTGGTTTGAGCTTGAAAGCTATATTTTGTGTTATTGCCGAATTGAAATCCTTTGTGCTTCATTGTGTTTCATTGGAGTGTAAACACTTGTGAGTGTGTGTGAGAAGAAAAGAAAGGTGAGCTCAAACACTATAGTGAGTGACCACAAGATTACTTCAGTGACACGTTGATTGCTTGCTTGCTTATTTATTGCATTTAGCTAACTCGTCATTCTTTCTTATTCTGAACACTCTAGCTATAGGTTTCTTTCAATTGAGTCTCCGTGATTACTTATCTTATTTTCTTTATTCCACCTGCTCTATATATACATTGTGTTTCTGCTAGCTTGTGGACTACATCTTAGTTGACCATTCTGGGAATTGAGTTTATTTGTAATTGAATTGAGGAAGAACTCAATAGTGGTAAAAGGCAGTGAGTGTGAGCACAGTATCGGGTAAAAGCCAATAGAGTACAAACACGAGTGGAGTGATATAATTGAGTGTAAACACGTGAGATTGTGAGCTTGAGAGGATTTTACATATCGTATTACTTTCTTGTTATTACTATTTGTTTGTTGAGCTTTGTTGAAATGGCAGGTGTTAGTTTAACCGTCGATGAGAAGCTTGCAGCTATGGATAGAAAGTTTACAGATATGATGGAGAATATGAATGCTGCATTGGAAAGGTTGTCCAAGAGTGTAGAGAGTATTCAGTCGGGCAGTGTTCCCAGAGCACCACCACCTCAGAATGTACCACCACCTCATAATGTACTACCACCTCATAATGTACACCACCTCATATGTGCCACCACGTCGAGTACCACCGCAAATATACCATCAGATGAAGAAGAAGCCGAGAATGACTTTGATGATTTTGATGATCTTGATGATGTTGAGGAGAGGTTTCAGCCTAGACAAGATAGGAGGCATGGTAGGGGGTTTGGTAGAGGGTGTGATAGGAGGTTGATGGGAGACATAATAGGAGGGATAGACGATTTGATGATAGAGGTGCATTTGATGATAGGCGAGGGGATTATGATCGAAGGGGTTTTGGTAGACGGGGGGACTTAGATGGAGATCTAGGTAGCATTAAAATCAAGATACCAACCTTTCAGGGGAAGAATGATCCCGAGGCTTATTTGGAATGGGAGAAGAAGATTGAGCTGATATTCAATTGCCATCACTACTCAGATGAGAAGAAAATCAGTCTGGCAGCTATTGAGTTTACTGATTATGCCATGATATGGTGGGATCAGGTTACTACTCGGAGAAGAAACTATGAGAGACCAGTTCAGACTTGGGAAGAACTCAGAGGTCTTATGAGGAAGAGGTTCATTCCGAGCCATTACTACCGTGAGTTGTATCAGAAGCTACAACATCTGTATCAAGGTACCAAGAGTGTTGAGGATTACTACACAGAGATGGAAGTTGCCATGATTAGGGCGAATGTAGTTGAGGATGCAGAGGCTACTATGGCACGGTTTCTTGGAGGCTTAAATAGGGAGATTGCCAACATGGTGGAGTTACATCATTATGTTGATTTGGAGGACATGCTTCACATGGCTATCAAGGTAGAGAGGCAACTCAAGAAGAAGGCCACATCCAGATTTGGTACTCAGACTACTTCTACTTGGAAGGGGAAATGGGTTCCGAATGAGAAGCGAGATGGAGGCTTTAACAAGCCTAGAGGTGATTTCAGTGGAGGCTTTAACAAGCCTAGAGCCGAACCTAGTGGCAAGGGTAAAGAGGGTTGCAGAAGAACGAGTAAACCTAGACCTAAACCTGAGGGTACAGCTACGAGAACTAAGGATGTCAAGTGTTTCAAGTGTTTGGGCATGGGACACTATGCTTCACAATGTCCCAATAGGGCTCCTTGGTGATTGACAAGAGCGGAGATGTGTACTCTACAGATGATGAGGTTGAGGATGAGATGCCGGAGTTAGAAGATGCTAGTGACCATGAGGGAGCTGCATACCCTTTAGATAACTTATCCCTAGTTGTTAAGCGTGCTTTGACAGCACAAGTTGTTGAGGATGAGAGTGATCAGCAGAGGGAGAACATATTCCACACCAGATGCCGTGTGAATGGTAAGGGTTGTAGTATGATTATAGATGGAGGCAGTTGTACCAATGTGGCTAGCACGACTTTGATTGAGAGATTGGGGTTGAGTTGCTTGAAGCACCCCAAGCCTTACAAGTTGCAGTGGTTAAATGATTGTGGTGAAGTGAAGGTAACGAAGCAGGTATTATTGAGCTTTACCATTGGGCCTTACACAGATGATGTTCTATGTGATGTGATTCCGATGCATGCGGGTCATATACTTTTGGGGAGGGCCGTGGCAGTTTGATAAGAAGGTGATTCATGATGGGTTCAAGAATAAGTATTCATTTCAACATAAAGGGAAACCCATTACACTATACCCACTTACACCAAAGCAAGTCCATGAAGATCAGGTTAAGTTGCAACTTGAGAGGGATAAAGAGAGGGCGAGTGCAAACACTAACTTGGGGGAAACTAGTGAGAGTGTGAAAAATAAGGCCAAGGCCGAGAGTTTACCCAAGGGAAGTGAGAGTGAAGTAAGGGGGATACCAAAGGGAGAGTGAAAAGAAGTTTCTTCATGGGTGAGGGTGAAGCGAGGAGAGCTTTCAAGACTAGCAGCCTGATGCTATTGTTAGTTTACAAGGAGCCCCATGTTTATTTTTCTAACACTGACTCTTTGCTTCCTATGTCTATTTCATCTCTTTTGCAGGACTACAACGATGTACTGACTGAGGAAATTCCTTGTGGGCTTCCACCCATTAGAGGCATTGAGCACTAGATAGACTTCGTACCTGGAGCAGTCATTCCCAACAGGCCATCCTATAGAAGCAATCCTGAGGAGACAAAGGAACTTCAACGGCAAGTGCGGGATTTGATGGACAAGGGGTATGTAAGGGAAAGCATGAGTCCTTGTGCAGTACCAGTGCTTCTAGTTCCTAAGAAAGATGGGACATGGCGGATGTGTGTTGATTGTCGAGCCATCAATAATATAACGGTAAAGTATCGCCATCCTATTCCTAGGCTAGATGACATGTTAGATGAATTGCATGGTTCCAAGATATTTAGTAAGATTGATTTGAAAAGTGGATACCATCAAATTCGCATTAGAGAGGGAGATGAGTGGAAAACCGCATTTAAGACCAAATATGGATTATATGAATGGTTAGTTATGCCATTTGGTCTTACAAACGCACCTAGCACATTTATGAGATTAATGAATCATGTTATGCGTGTGCATTTATAGGTAAGTTTGTTGTGGTATACTTTGATGACATCTTAGTTTACAGTACATCGATTGAGGAGCATGAATTACATTTGAGACATGTACTTGATGTTTTACGAAAAGAACAACTGTATGCTAACTCTGAAAAATGCATATTTTACATGGATAGACTTGTTTTTCTTGGATTTGTTGTGAGTGCAGATGGCATCGAGGTAGATGTGGAGAAGGTGAAGGCAATTCAGGAATGGCCTACACCAACTACAGTGACAGAAGTCTGAAGCTTTCATGGCTTAGCGAGCTTCTATAGGAGATTTGTCAAGGACTTCAGTAGCATTGCCGCGCCATTGACCGAGGTAGTAAAGAAGAAGACGTTGGTTTCAATGGGGCGAGGCGCAAGAGCGAGCATTCCAGGATCTTAAAGCGAAGTTATGCAGTGCGCCCATTTTGGCACTACCCAACTTCGAGAAGACATTTGAAATGAGTGTGACGCATCAGGGTTAGGTATTGGAGCAGTTCTTATGCAAGAAAAGCGGCCGATAGCCTATTTTAGTGAGAAGCTGAATGGAGCAGCTTTGAGGTACCCCACGTACGATAAAGAGTTATATGCGCTTGTGAGAGCACTTCAGACGTGGCAGCCACTACTTGTGGCCTAAAGAGTTTGTGATCCACACGACCATGAATCATTTAAAACACTTGAAGGGTCAAGGTAAGCTGAATAAGCGACACGCAAAATGGATGGAATCGTTGAGTCATTTCCATATATTATACGCTACAAGCAAGGAAAGAAAACATCGTGGCCGATGCATTATCTCGCAGGTATGTTTTAATTACTTCAATGCATGCACGGATGTTGGGATTTGATTTGATTAAGGAACTATATGAGTGTGATTCTGATTTTGGTGAGATTATTGTTGCTTGTGCAAAGTCATCTTTTGGAAAGTTTTACATTCATGACGGTTTCCTATTAAGCGAACAGGTTGTGTGTTCCTACTGTAGTATGCGTGAGTTGCTTGTGAAAGAAGCGCACGGGGAGGTTTGATGGGGCATTTTGGGATTACTAAGACTTTAGCTATTTTACATGAGCACTTTTATTGGCCTAAAATGAAACGTGATGTTGAGCGTATTTGTGATCAGTGTCTAACATGTAAGCATGCTAAATCTAAATTAATGCCACATGGTTTGTATACTCCTTTGCCTGTACCTAGCGAACCTTGGGTTGATATATCGATGGATTTGTGTTAGGGTTGCCAAGGACAAAGAGGGGTAGAGATTCAATCTTTGTTGTAGTTGATAGATTTAGTAAAATGGCTCATTTCGTTGATGTCATAAAACCGATGATGCTACAAACATTGCAGATTTATTTTTCAGAGACATAGTGCGACTCCATGGTATACCTAGGAGTATTGTATCTGATAGAGATGTTAAGTCCTTAGCCATTTTTGGAAGGTGTTGTGGGCTAAACTAGGCACCAAACTATTGTATTCTACCACATGTCACCCACAGACTGATGGACAAACGGAGGTAGTTAATAGGACTTTATCTCAATTATTGCGCACTATAGTTGGTAAGAATTTGAAGAGTTGGGAAGATTGTTTGCCATTTATTGATTTTGCATATAATCGTAGCATTCATTCTTCTACATCATTTGGTTTGTTTTTGACCAAAGTCAAGACCTTTGTCAATCCAGGATTTACTTGAATCATGAGCGTTTTTGTTGCATATCGGTGTCTTGTCCAAATCGTGATTTTATTGACCAAAGTCAGATCACTTTTTGTCC